>CM053247.1:44806622-44836622 GCA_028583405.1 Pogonophryne albipinna | reverse complement strand
ACTGATATACACCTGAACATCAGCAGGAGAGGACTCTTTAAAGTAGAGACACTACATACTGATATACACCTGATCATCAGCAGAAGAGGACTCTTTAAAGTAGAGACACTACAAACTGATATACACCTGATCATCAGCAGAAGAGGACTCTTTAAAGTAGAGACACTACAAACTGATATACACCTGAACATCAGCAGGAGAGAACTCTTTAAAGTAGAGACACTACATACTGATATACGGCTGAACATCAGCAGGAGAGGACTCTTTAAAGTAGAGACACTACATACTGATATACACCTGAACATCAGCAGGAGAGGACTCTTTAAAGTAGAGACACTACATACTGATATACACCTGAACATCAGCAGGAGAGGACTCTTTAAAGTAGAGACACTACATACTGATATACACCTGAACATCAGCAGGAGAGGACTCTTTAAAGTAGAGACACTACATACTGATACACACCTGAACATCAGCAGGAGAGGACTCTTTAAAGTAGAGACACTACATACTGATATACACCTGAACATCAGCAGGAGAGGACTCTTTAAAGTAGAGACACTACATACTGATATACACCTGAACATCAGCAGGAGAGGACTCTTTAAAGTAGAGACACTACATACTGATATACACCTGAACATCAGCAGGAGAGGACTCTTTAAAGTAGAGACACTACATACTGATACACACCTGAACATCAGCAGGAGAGGACTCTTTAAAGTAGAGACACTACATACTGATACACACCTGAACATCAGCAGGAGAGGACTCTTTAAAGTAGACACACTACATACTGATACACACCTGAACATCAGCAGGAGAGGACTCTTTAAAGTAGAGACACTACATACTGATATACACCTGAACATCAGCAGGAGAGGACTCTTTAAAGTAGAGATACTACATACTGATATACACCTGAACATCAGCAGGAGAGGACTCTTTAAAGTAGAGACACTACATACTGATATACACCTGAACATCAGCAGGAGAGGACTCTTTAAAGTAGAGACACTACAAACTGATATACACCTGAACATCAGCAGGAGAGGACTCTTTAAAGTAGAGACACTACATACTGATATACACCTGAACATCAGCAGGAGAGGACTCTTTAAAGTAGAGACACTACATACTGATATACACCTGATCATCAGCAGAAGAGGACTCTTAAAGTAGAGACACTACAAACTGATATACACCTGATCATCAGCAGAAGAGGACTCTTTAAAGTAGAGACACTACAAACTGATATACACCTGAACATCAGCAGGAGAGAACTCTTTAAAGTAGAGACACTACATACTGATATACGGCCTGAACATCAGCAGGAGAGGACTCTTTAAAGTAGAGACACTACATACTGATATACACCTGAACATCAGCAGGAGAGGACTCTTTAAAGTAGAGACACTACATACTGATATACACGACATCAGCAGGAGAGGACTCTTTAAAGTAGAGACACTACATACTGATATACGGCTGAACATCAGCAGGAGAGGACTCTTTAAAGTAGAGACACTACATACTGATATACACCTGAACATCAGCAGGAGAGGACTCTTTAAAGTAGAGACACTACATACTGATATACACCTGAACATCAGCAGGAGAGGACTCTTTAAAGTAGAGACACTACATACTGATATACACCTGAACATCAGCAGGAGAGGACTCTTTAAAGTAGAGACACTACATACTGATATACACCTGAACATCAGCAGGAGAGGACTCTTTAAAGTAGAGACACTACATACTGATATACACCTGAACATCAGCAGGAGAGAACTCTTTAAAGTAGAGACACTACATACTGATATACGGCTGAACATCAGCAGGAGAGGACTCTTTAAAGTAGAGACACTACATACTGATATACACCTGAACATCAGCAGGAGAGAACTCTTTAAAGTAGATACACTACATACTGATATGAACTTTGGGATTTTAGCATTTGTAAACAATTTACATTCACAAAAACCTACATATCAAACTACAGGAAAGGAATTATACGGCCTCTTTAAAGTCAAATATCCGTGTAATTTATTAGAAATTGTAAGACATTCACATCCAAAAACCAACACATCCAAACTTTTAACGACACACACCTCGATACTTTCCCACATTACTATTAATGCTGTGTTAAGTTGGAGCGCAGCTTTAATCCATAAAAAATGTAATGACTTCCATTAAATCCATATCCTCATTTGTGATATTTTACTGTGATGTGGAAGTGGTAGATAAACGCAGCTCGCTCTGTAATGACCCCAGAGCTCCATCTCCAACATCTGAATAAAAAGTGATTGCATGAATACTGATGGCTCATATCACAGGAAGCAGGTGGCGCCAGTCCAAAAACGGATTTGACTGCTTGATTTATTGATTAAAGGTTTTTAAAAAAGTGTGTTTAGCCAGACTGACGTAAGATTATTTACTGTCCTGGAGTCTGATTGCTTGGAGAGTCCTGTCAACATGTCCACTATGTCTCAGTTAAAAAATGCTATTAAAACATGAACCCTTTGCTCCATAATCAAGTAATATACATCTTCTTTTTCATAAAAAGCTAAGCTATGAGCATATGTAGGCGACAGGGATGTCACATGGATGTACAAATAGTTATGAGACCATAAGTACAAAAGAAAAAACAAGACGAAAATGTTAAAATAAACCGTTAAAAGTGGGTTAAAACGATCATATATGCCATGCAACACAGACACAAACACAACTAGATTATACCACAGTGTTATAAAATGCTAGTGAATATTTCATAAACACCAAGGGATTGCTAAGACGTGACACAGGTGAGCCATTAACAACAACAACAACAACAACATATTTAGCAGTTTGTCTTCTGAAAAATTAATATAAGAAACATTTCTGAAGCTTAAATAAAATGAAGGTACATTACATCCCATATAGAGGTCTTCCCATCAGCGAACAGAGGTTCAGTTCCCAGGCAACAGAGGAAGAGGAGGAAGAGGGGGAAGAGGAGGAAGAGGAGGAAGAGGCCATCCCCATTTCTATGATTGTGTGGGAAAGGCCAGTGATGAAGCACCCACAATTTCACATCAGAGAGAGATAAAGAGTCTTGGTGAAATGATGAAGAGAGGAAGCTGTTAGAAACCTGTTTATGACTTTTATACCCTCCACTGACGCAGGATCCTGAAGAACAAGTCTGTTTTAATTAAAAGACTTCAACAAGAGACATCCACTGATAAAGAGATGCATTTAAAGTCTTTATAGAGTGGTGAAAGAAAAAGTACTAAAACCTGGAAATGTGTCAGCATTTTAGCACTTCCTGTCCTCTGCTCCCCCCCCGCAATGTAACACTTCCATTTCTGCCCTTGTTTTATGTTTTGTCCTTATATGTTTCTTTGTTAAGCGACCTTGGGTTGATGAAAGACGCTATATAAATTAAAGTTATTATTATTATTATTATTAATTGTTTTCTGAATGTGCTTTTATGTCAGTAAATACCCCAATGGTGAATTTAAAAAGGGCCATTGCTAACAAGTGTCTAAATGAGACGACTAAACGTCATCACGCCCAACATTAGCCCCCTTTAGCTTAGCGGTGGTGACGTGAAGTCATGTGACCGTGCTGTAGTTCCTTTATAGCCCAACATTAGCCACCTTTAGCTTAGCGGTGGTGACGTGAAGTCATGTGACCGTGCTGTAGTTCCTTTATAGCCCAACATTAGCCACCTTTAGCTTAGCGGTGGTGACGTGAAGTCATGTGACCGTGCTGTAGTTCCTTTATAGCCCAACGTTAGCCGCCTTTAGCTTAGCGGTGGTGACGTGAAGTCATGTGACCGTGCTGTAGTTCCTTTATAGCCCAACGTTAGCCGCCTTTAGCTTAGCGGTGGTGACGTGAAGTCATGTGACCGTGCTGTAGTTCCTTTATAGCCCAACGTTAGCCGCCTTTAGCTTAGCGGTGGTGACGTGAAGTCATGTGACCGTCCTTTATAGCCCAACGTTAGCTTTGTTAAAATGAGGATATTATCCTGCTGAACAAAATGTGTTTAAACATCATAAACGTTTGTTTGTTTTTCTGCAATAATCTAAAATCAAATGGGATGGAGATGCTTACTTCCGGGAAGGCCTACAAAACACACTATGCTAAGCTAGGCTACCTTTCTCTTCACTAAAGCAAGAATAAGCAAATTACTTGAAATGTCAAACTTTGCGGCTAAGGTAAGGGTAGAGAAAGCAAGATCGTGACTTTTAAATCTTTGGGTTCTTGTCGTTTGGCGAGGGCTTAATTGTTACTTATTTGACACAAATGGAGCGTCTTTTCTTATTAAAAGATGAAATTTTACTAAAATACATCAATATCCACTGATAAGACGAGCATAAAGATGTTGATGGACAGATTCTGTCTCCTGTCTTCATGCTAAGCTAGGTTTACAGTCTTCTTACTAATGCTAAGCTAGGCTTGCTACCTGTTGACTGCAACAAGATTAAGTGCATTTCCTGAAAGTCAAACTTCTTCTAACTTTGCGTCTAAGTTAAAGGGGAAAGAATGCAATGTCACAACTTTGAATAATTTGAGTTTGTGTCATTAGTGAGTGCTTAATGTAACTGACGTTCATGTGTTGGCAGAAGTTAAGTACTCCAGCTTTAAGGATAGTTGACATTCACGTTGTGTGTGTTATTTCTTAACGCAATCCATTTCGATTTGATACGAAACACCGCTTGTTAATCATATCCATTCTGCAGTCAGTCCACGTTCGCACAGAATTTGCAATTCCCAGCTTGATGTTTTTAACAACTTGTGGCATTAAATCAACAGCTGGATAGTCCACATGATGGGAATTGACAGATACAAATTATGTGTTTCATACATATTTGGTTGATTGCAGTTGAATCAGTAACAACCATTGTCTGCCGATTGAAACACGTACTGTATGAGTGCTTAATGCTATTTGATGATAAATAATGCAGTGTTTTGTGTCTGATGTAATGAACGGCTCTCTTATCTCCCTTCATTAAAAAACATGTGTCATATATTAATTGAGTTCTGGGTTTAAATTGGTGAGATGTCATAACTACATGACGCTATGCAGGATTAACTGAAGCTTTTCATGGTTCCTCGATGAAAGGGAACGATTATTATGTATCTTTCGGTCTCGTTGATAGAATCAGGATGCAATCTGTGTCAATCATTGATTCCCCATTGATTGTAATGCATAGAAGATGAAGCCATTTGGATGCAGAGATGGAAGAAGTACTCAGTAAAAGTAGAAGTACTACAGTGTTAAAATACTCTGTTACAAGTAAAAGTCCTGCATTCAGAATCTTATTTAAAATAAAAGTGTTAGCATGAAAATATCCTTAAAGTTGGGGTAGGTAAGTTTCAGAAACCGGCTCGAGATACACTTTTTGTTATATTCCATGGAATGCTCTTAACATCCCGATAGCAATGAATATCTGAAGTGCTTTGACAAAAAAATCCATAAAAAAATTTCATCTGTGGAAGCCGTGGTACTGTAAAAATACAACCAATCCGTTGGATTATTGGATTGCCGCCCTGTCTGTCAGCCTTCCATCTCGTGCACGCACAAATGTATCTCGTGCCCTCATTGGGCGTGCCGTCATTGGGCGTGCATTGCGCGTTCATGTGGGTTGGAGGAGGTGCTCTGTAAGGAAGTCTGAAGGAAGGGGCAGATTCTTTTCGGTTGTGTACTTTCAAATTTTAGTGCACTCGAGCCGGTTTCTGAAACTTACCTACCCCACCTTTAAAGATCCAAATTAATAAATTTGACTGTGGCTGTCTTTGTGGTGTCTTTTTTATCTGATGTCCGTACATGTTTAACAACCTCACTGTTTCATCTTGCATAAGGTTTGCAATTATAATTTATAGACTTATTTTGTCCATCAAGTACTTTGTTAGATATACAAACCAAACCAAAAGAAGTGAGGAAAGAAAAGTGTACTTACTCAGTTACATTTCCGTTTCCAGGGACATTTTCCACAGCTCTTTGATTCGAGAGTCGTTGCATTCAACGAACGGAAATCATCTGTTATGTATCTGCGTACGGATCACTCCAAACCTCGCCTGTGTAATAATGGCAAACAGAATTAAGGATATTGGAACATCAAAATTGCCATTACAAGTTGCATTAAGTGAAAATACTCAAACACAATTACCTCACATTGGTACTTAAGTACAGTACTTGAATACATGTACTTAGTTACTTGGATACTGTTGATATATTACATCTCTATTACACTCACTTTGATGCTGTTGCCGTCTCTATGGTGTCTTGTTATCTTGTGTCTGATGTTTAACAACCTCACTGGTTTCAAAACATCTTGCATTAGGTTTGCAGTTGATGTATTTATTAGTCCATCAAGTACTTTGTTAGATATACAAACCAAACCAAAAGAAGTGAGGAAAAGAAAAAGTATATTTACTCAGTTGCATTTCCGTTTAAGGGACATTTTCCAAAGCTCTTTGATTCGAGAGTTATTGGTACATTTGGTATGCAGTGGTGTGTATTAGCCATAAAAGGGGAATAATCATCATCTTCATGTCAAACTGGCCACTGACGGCCAATCAGCAGCAGCAGCAGGCTCTCAGCGGGAGCACCATGAAGAAATCAAGCACTGATGCTCAGCAGTGATTACAAGCTGGAGTGAGTCAATGTGCAAGTGCTATTCCGATATCATGTAATGACCCTTCTTCATTCATCACCTTATGGAGGATAATCAGAGGACTGAGGAGAGGCGATTTGAAAGATGATGCAGGAGATTTACTGACAGTCATTTAAGATACACTACAAATATTTAGAGACATCTGCAGGAGTGAAGTTTAAGGTCAAATGTGTGTTTTTTCTTTCCTGAATCTTCCTGGATCTACCTTGGGTCTTTCCTGCGTCTTCTTTGGAACTTCCCTGAATCTTAACTGCATTTTTTCCTGAAACTTTGCTTGAGCCTGCAGACCGTTCACATGCAGAAAAACCTTCATAACACACAAGGGGACGGGTAATAACCGAGAAAGCATGACATGGGACCTTTAAGTCAATGGGGAAAAGGTATTTTGATGCACGGACGGAAACAAACATTGTAGTACCACCGCTTGGCCACTAACTGGGTCAACCTGTGCCTTTATTCATCCAAATTAAAATATATTATTTTACCTAAGGCTTATGATACAGTACCTAGCCATGCAGAGGACACTTTTATATGTCTCATATGTTACAGAAATGTCTCTGATGTACTCTCATCTAAACACAGTGTTTCCTATTTCTATGTGGGATGTGGGTTTAGTTAGCATCCTGTTTGAGAAAGAGATAACAGTGCGAGAAGACAGAAGAAAGTACGATCCCCCCTCTGTTGTCTTCCCACCAAGATATGTGTTTGTATACATTTCATTTTCTGAAAACGTTGTCAGATATCTTGCTTCCCCTTCTGAGGTTTGATCTCTGTCCTTTTAGTCTGTCTGTGTGATGCTGTGAGACTTTCTTCAAACAACACAATAAAACACCCCCAAAAAACAACTGTGCTGTAACGTCACTGTTTACCCGTGTGTCGATTTGAGGATAAAGACCGGACGTTTTGGTTGGAAGGTTAGAGCAGCTTCTGAGCAACACATACATGAATAAGTTCTTTACCATCCATCTTCTCCTTCGGTGATTCTAATCCAACCAGTTATTTTTGTATTGTTCTAACATGCTTGAACCTTAATCCAGAAATCACACACAATAGATTTCACAAAATGTTTATGTGTTGTTGGATAACATTTAGCCAGGAAGTTGAATGACAGTGAGATCAGTCGAGCTCTGATGAGACGAGAAGACGCATTCGAGGCTTATGATGATAGATGTAAAAGCTTGATGTCGGTTATTTCTGACAAACCTCATCTCAGCGCTGTCCGTCTGACGGCATTTACCCTCTCCTCCTCTTCACAGTCCACAGCGTGATTAGAGCCAGCGCTCTGAGATATAATGTCACACTCAAAAGACATTCAATAGATCTGAACCGCAGCGTACCGTCTCTCCATCTCTGTAAGTCCTTACGTTGTGTTTATTCACCCCTTTACACTCAAAAAACACATATGTATTCAAAAACATGGTCAATATGAATCAGTTTTTAAACCGTGTAGGGTGAGGTAATGAAGTGCATTTACTCAAGTGGTATGTTTAATAACAATTTGAAGTACATGGTGGTATTTCCATTGCATGCTACTTTTCTACTTCAGTATTTATCAGACAGCTTCTTACAGTTTCAGATGATTAGCTAATATGAAATATAAATAACCAAATACATAATCATGTACATATCATTTTAGGTTCAAATATCCAGCATCAAGTCATTTAAAATGCATCAATGATCATAATCCAGTGATTCTGAAATGGTACTTTTGTACTTTTTGGTACTTGAGTATATTTTGATGCCAATACTTTTGTAATTTTACGTCAGTACTAGTTTGAATGCAGTATTTTTACTTTTATCAGAGTCATTTTAATCTTTATATAGTATTGCTAATTTAAATAAAATCACAGTACTTGATCCGCCACTGGTTTTTAATCACATTACATTTTCCTGAAATATCTGCTGTTGGGTTTTCTGGAACCAGCACATTTCCACCTTTCAGTTAACACAAGTGAAGCAAGCCGGGCTCACCTCTGCAATGAAACCATGAAGAAATATTACCAAACTTTAAGTTCTTCAGAGACATTTTTAGCGTCTTTAAGATAATTTCAGGGGAATTGCGATCACGTTTTGCAGCCCCCGATCCGAGCTAACATTGGGTATCTCGCTTTTTGCGATTATCAACCAAGCTGGGGTCACCCCGATGAAACCATGAAGAAATATCACCAGACTTTCGGTTCTTCAGAGCCATTTTAGCGTCTTTAAGCTCATTTCAGGGGAATCTCTATCAACCTTTCTGGCCCGGATGCAATTTAACATTGGGTATTTTGCTTCTGGTATTTGGTATTTGACTCTGCAATGAAACCATGAAGAAATATCACCCGACTTTTCAGCTCTTCAAGCGTCTTTAAGATAATTTTGCATTTTACGTTTTGCAGCCCCCAATCTGAGCTAACATTGGGTATCTCGCTTTTTGCCATTATCAACCAAGCTGGGGTCACCCCGATGAAACCAGTACATCACTTTTCAGTTCTCCAGAGACACATTTAGCGTCATTAGCTAATTCTAGCGATATTGCGATCAAGTTTTCTGCCCCCAATCCGAGCTAACATTGGGTATCTCGCTTTTTGCGATTCTGAACCAAGCTGGGGTCACCCCGATGAAACCATGAAGAAATATCACCAGACTTTCAGTTCTTCAGAGACGCATTTCAGCCATTTTAGCATCTTTAAGCTAATTTCATGGGAATCTCTATCAACCTTTCTGGCCCCGATCCAAGATAACATTGGGTATTTTGCTTCTGGTATTTGATATTTTACTCTGCAATGAAACCATGAAGAAAAATCACCAGACTTATCAGTTCTTCAGAGTCACATTAAGCGTCTTTAAGATAATTTTAGCGATATTGCGATCAAGTTTTCTTGCCCAATCCGAGCTAACATTGGGTATTTTGCTTATCGCGATTCTGAACCAAACTGGGGTCACCTTCTGCAATGAAAGACGAGGATTATCACCAGACTTTTCGGTTCTTCAGAGACGCATTTCAGTTCTTCAGAGCCATTTTAGCGTCTTTAAGCTAATTTCATGGGAATCTCTATCAACCTTTCTGGCCCGGATGCAATTTAACATTGGGTATTTTGCTTCTGGTATTTTGTATTTGACTCTGCAATGAAACCATGAAGAAATATCACCCGACTTTTCAGCTCTTCAAGCGTCATTAAGCACATTTTGGGGGGATTTTGTCATCACGTTTTGCAGCCCCTGATCCGAGCTAACATTGGGTATCTCGCTTCTTGCAATTATCAACCAAGCTGGGGTCACCCCGATGAAACCATTAGAAATATCACCAAACATATCAGTTCTTCAGATTCACATTAAGCAGTTTAAAGCTTATTTTAGCGATATTTCGATCAAGTTTTCTGGCCTTTTCTGGGTATTTTGCTTATCGCGCTCATGAACCAAGCTGGGGTCACCGTCTGCAATGAAACCATGAAGAATTATCACCAAACTTTTCAGTTCTTGAGACACATTTCAGTTCTTCAAGGCACATCTTTTGTGTCTTTTAGCTAATTTTGGTGTATTATGTCAACACGTTTTTCATCCCAATCCGAGCTAACATTGGGAATCCACTAATCCATATTCTAGTCCAAGCTTTTCTGTTTTTGTTCGTTCTTCCAGCTCTCATCATCATCAAGGGTCAAAGGACATATGTTGTGCAGATTGCAAAGCCTCTTGAGGTCAACGTAGATACTGGGATATATAAATGAAATAAACAGTACAGTGAAGTTGAATAGAGATGTATTGAATGTGTACTTCACAGCCTGTAAACACTGACGTCCTGCAGTCCATCTTCAGTGTTTACTGACAGCCGTCCTCCCCCTTTCACTTTGGAGGTAATGGAAAATAAGCAGCTACTCTAAAATGGCCTTCACACCATGAACACACAGAAAATACTCTCAGTTTTGATTTGTGTGTCTGTCAATGTGAACAAAATTCCTCTTACTTCCATTTTAGTTTCACCTGCTGTGTAAAGGTAACAAGAAATGATTCAAGGAATATTTTATTTCAAAAGTCAAAAGTCAACGTCAGTCAAAGTCAACTTTAATGTAAATGTTTCTGTGTGTGTGTGTGTACAGACAGAGAGATCGAATTACCGTTTCCAACAATCCCAAATACAAAATACAAGAATACAAATCTACAAATATGTATATCCTCTAATCATCAGACACATATTACACATATGGACACATTAAGATAAAACACAACGATCAATATATACAAAATAACAGTCACTTCAATATGTTAGGGAATGTCCATAGAAGCGTAATATATATAAGCTAATATCCAAAATGAAACAACACCTTATCGAAAAATATAAGACTGTTTTTATACAACTTGTATTGAAAGACCAATTTTACAATCACCAAAATTGGAAATAAAAACATTAAATATATTGCCAGGTTTAATCTACTGGTGCCCGTTAACAATATCAGCCATTCTGCTAAATCTGGAAAACCCATTTGTATTTAATTTGCACTTTAATTCAAGACAATTCAACACAAAGTAAGGCCTTTTCGTGCTTACAAAATAAATGCCATTTAAGACTTTTAAAAGATTTATTTTGGACATTTTCCCACTAATTAAGACCTAATTTTTAGATTAATTAGTTCCAATCGCTTCTTTAAAAAAAAAATGATATTCCTACATTATATTCTAAATACTGAAATGTTTTATTTAACCATGCTTGTAATATCCAATTAGCGTCTCTGTTAAATACAAAACTTAAAATACGCACTATAAAAAAAACAATATCACATTTTCTGGATATTTAAAATAAAAAGTCAAAAATACTACAGGATCCAAATACTACTGGATCCAAATACTACAGGATCCAAATACTGGATCCAAATACTACAGGATCCAAATACTACAGGATCCAAATACTACAGGATCCAAATACTACAGGCAGGGCTCGACATTATAAATGGCCCGCTGGCCCGGAAGCACTATTTAGACACCCCGGGCCAGCATAACGTACTTTCCACTTGCCCGCTCGGGCCACTAAAAATATTGTTTAAAAAAAATGTTTCCTGTGGTATTGGTATTTTGACTAGCAATTTTGTTAAATTGTTTCGTTTATTAACGCTACAACATAGCACGTGAGTCGCTTGTCGTTGTTGGGTGAAAAGCAAACAGCTGTTTGCTGCGGAGCGCAGCGCGAGCAGGCTCCCGTGAGCGGGAGCGCGCTCCTTCACTACAGACTATCGCGCCACCTAACCATTCGCCAAAATGTTTTTAATACCAGCGGTAACCGGCCAAGCGGCCGGGCAAAAAAACAATCTTCAAATAAAAGAAAGTCACCGGAGGAGTTAAAGGGAGTGACAGGGAGCATGAGAAGAAGAGGGAGAGAAAAGTTTCAGCTTGATCGATGGAGTTGGCTTCTAGTGGTGCAGTGACGCGTCCTAAAACCCTTTTATAATCTATCGATTAGATTTATGATTCGAACATTTAAAAGTAGGGTAGACATGTGGAGATTATCCGGCTGAACAAAACGTGCATTTATCAAACAGGTTTGTTTTCCACAGACCTTATTCCAGCTATTTTCCAAAAACCCTGTGGAGAAATCCCATTGCTTTTTGTGGAGGGAAGCAGCAGCTTACTTCCTGGTTTTAGGACGCGTCACTGCAGCTCTCTATATGATGCCAATATAAACAAGGTCTTCTTTAGTCGGCTCTGTACATCAATGCCGACCTATGCCGACAAGTGAAAAGTAGACAATATAAAGGTATTGGCTTCAGGGAAAAAATGTCCCAGCAGTTTAGGATAATGAAGGATCTAATCTAATCTATAGCCATTACATGTCTAACTCCTAATGACAGGAAGGCAGAAAGCGCATTATACAAATAATAATACTCATAATAATAGCAGACATTTTTTAACAATGACCACAATATCATTATTTTAATAAACCAAATATGAACAATTGAGGAAAATGAGGAAGAACTGATGATTCCAAATGTTGTAGTACAAGTAGTAATGTAGTTAGTGCATAATTACTATTGCAACAAATGTGTTAATTTCTTCATTATTAGTCGATTTTTTTGGACGAATGCTCCGGGCCAGTGGTTACAATGGTGGGGCCAGTGATAATACAAGTCCACCGGCCCGGAGGACCAGTGGCATTTTACCCTTATTGTCTACCCCTGACAGGATCCAAATACTACAGGATCCAAATACTGGATCCAAATACTACAGGATCCAAATACTGGATCCAAATACTACAGGATCCAAATACTACAGGATCCAAATACTGGATCCAAATACTACAGGATCCAAATACTACAGGATCCAAATACTACAGGATCCAAATACTGGATCCAAATACTACAGGATCCAAAGGCAATAACAAGCTAACCAGTGACATAATGTAATAAAAGAACAAAATGTCACTTTAAAACTATTTTTAAATGCTATTTTATTTCTATTGAGATGTTTACATTTTGGAATGTTTTTTCTGGTCTTTGAATTTTTATTGTACAAAGCCATGTCTTTTGATTCTGCTGCAACGCAAACATTTCCCAATTTGCGATCAATAATCTTTAATCATCTCATGTTAGCCCAAAGACCTCGAGTCAATCCCATCGACGTCTCGTGCTCCGAGAGTTCCCCGCCCGACACGCTGAGAGTGTGATTAACGACCTCTTCAAATCTGTGTGACCTTCTCTGGAGGAGAGAGACCTCCTGCATTTTTCAAGAGAAGCCCTGGAAAGGAGAGAGCACGAGGTGGAGAATTTTAATTATCTTTGTTAGACAGAATTCACCTTGAAGAGAGAATCCATCCAAACGTGGAGCTGAGAAAATATGTGAGCATTGTGCACAAATTGGAACATTTAAACAAAGTCAAAGAGGAGATGAGGAACAAAAAGCTGGACAACATGTGCAGACAAATTGGACTGATATTCACTGACATTCATAACTTGTTGGATAGTGGTTAAATAAAGATTATATAAGATAAGATAATAATAATACATTTTATTTCTATAGCGCTTTTCTTGAACCCAAAGTCGCTTTACATTTGGGAGGGAGGGTAGACAAACAAAACTAAAACAAAGCCACAAAGAAACAAAACAAAACAGAAAAGCAGTCAGGAGGAAGTTGGTTGAGAGGGGGGGGGGACTTATGGATACAGAGTTGAAGAGGTGGGTTTTGAGGCGGGACTGGAACAGGGTGAGGGACTCAGACTCACGGAGGTCTTGGGGGAGGGAGTTCCAGAGCTTCGGGGCTGCCACAGAGAAGGCTCTGTCCCCGAAGCTCCGGAGTCTGGCCTTGGGGGGGAAAGCAAACCGGCTGAGGTGGATCTGAGGGTCCGGGGTGGTTGGTAGAGGATGAGGAGGTCAGTGAGGTAGGGGGGGGGGCAGATGGTGGAGGGCTTTGAAAGTGAGGACCAGGAGTTTGTAGTGGATGCGGTGTGAAACGGGGAGCCAGTGGAGTTCTTTGAGGTGATGTGATGCCATGATTCGGTGTGTGATATAAGATGTGTAAGGTATTGCACATTATAACAAATCAAAAGAGGATAAATAAACAATTCTAAAATATAACAAAATAGAAATAGAAATAAACCAGCGTTAGAAAGTAAGAACAAAATATACAGATGGCCGTGAAGATAAACAAATCTATCTGACACATAAAAAAAATTGGTATTAGGTTTTTTCTCAAATAGGGTTACGAGTGTAATTCAAAACCATGAGCATTATAATTCACATTCTAAAAATACTGTATCTTAGACTTATTGTAGTTTGACTTGAAGGGAGTTTTGATTTCTTGCACGATCTATAGCTCTCTTGAGTTTTTGCCTAATCTGATCTGAGCTGTTCCTTATAAAGTGCAGGTTTCAGCATCATCTTGAGGCCAGAAACTTATGCAGGAAACCATTAAATATGTGAGAAAATAATGTTAAACAATCTGCTATGAAGAAATATTGATGGACGGGAAATCATTAGAGGCAGAGAGAAGAACCTGACATATGGAGTGTTGCAATGCCACACACACACACACACACACACACACACACACACACACACACACACACACACACACACACACACACACACACACACACCATCAATGTGTTATTTTAACCTCTTCTTCTCTTTCCGCTCTAAACAGGGATTTGTTTATACAGTAATTTGCTTCTGTATTTAGACCACATTAATCAGCCTGTTGTATGAAATCTAATCCGACGAAAACATGTCATTATTTCTGCCATTTCCTCCGGACAGACGCAGATCAACTCCCCTGGATCTACTTCCCACGCACACACACACATTCTAACACACACACATTCTAACACGCACACACAGCACGTCCGGACGCTTTTAAACATGTATGAACCTCCGCCTTGCAGACTCCATCGTGTGTGAAAGGCTTCACCTCCACCTGTCATCTGACCGGGCGCTCCATGTGAGTCTCCTCTCATTAACCAGAGGCCTGCTGGGCAATTAAATGCATCGCACTGGCTGATAATGGCTGCTAGCAGGAGTCAGGTGTGTGTGTGTGTTTGTTTGTGTGCATCTGTGTGAGTGTGTGTGTTTGTCCGTGCATGTGTTTATGGGTGTGTGTGTGTGTGTGAGAGTATGTTTTTGTGTGTGTGTCAGTGCTAGTGTTTGCATTTGTGTGTGTGTGTGTGTGTGTGTGTGTTATTATCGGTCTTTTGTAATCCTCTAACCAGCAGCCCTCGCAGTGATGCAGTCGATGCCATGGAGAGTAAACACCAGCGTGATAATAACAGGTGTGTGTGTGTGTGTGTGTGTGTGTGTGTGTGGTAACAGCATGTTGCTTTGTGTTCAGTACTGAGGATAAATAAAGGGGGAATGTGTTGCTGCTGCCCTTAAAGGTCACCTATCATGCTATTTTTAGGCAATAGCATAGGTCTCAGATATATACAAATATATTAAAAACATGTCTATAAAGTGTTTTGCTCAAAATACCAAACAGATCACCCATTCTAGCCATGCCTCATATCCCTCTATTTCACTTCACTACTAGTGCTGATTCTGGGTATAAAGATTTAAAAAAAGGGAGGGGGCGGAGCTTATGCCTGCTCATGCGGGAGATTTCTACCGGCAGAAACGGCAGTGATTAAACTCCATATCATGTTCTAAACCACATGAAGGATGATTTCTGACACAGTATGGAGCAGGTTTACCACAAGGTGAGTTCCTTTTTATTTCCTGCTTCTTTACACACATGCTCTGTGCAGTACAGGTTAGCTCTGAGTGTTAGCGATGTTGCTAATGTAATTGTTTCTGACAGCAACGTTTCTGATAGGCCCGTGGGTCCACCATCTGATATGACGTAATTTAGGTCATATCGGACGTACATCTGGATCAGCTCCGTTGTAGCCCCGTTTTAGAGATTTGGGTACGGAGGTAAAGAGAGAGGGTTTTGTTTTCTGACACTTTGTGAGTTCCCTGAAACACCGGGGACATATTATATATAAAAGACATCAAAAAGTACATTTTGCACGATAGGAGACCTTTAAGTCCTAATGCAAGTTAATTTGTCGTCTCGCGTCACTCAAACTAGACACGCTGGCGAGGAGGCAGGGCTTATCTCTACCAACAACAATATTTACATATTTTGTCGTGATTTAATTGTAATACACGTATCAAAATGATGCCGAAATATAAATGAATGCTTTGACAAGTGTGCTTATAAGACGGCAGGCGATCCCAAAAATGAGTGTTTTCACTCAGATCCAGGACTCAGGACCACAGCGTCTGTGCATGCAATATTAAAAACACACAACCTGTCTTATAGAGGTATTCATAATTATACTCAAATCTTTCCACTTTGTGCCCTGGATCGTTTTCCTAACCTACACTATTCCCTGTCCGCTCGCCCAGCTGCTCCGCCTCTCTCTTGTTTGCTGTTATTCGGACCAGAGGAACATTTGCATGAGTTTCATCACCAGAGTGCAGCTGTTGGCCGTGATTGCCAGGAAGAGAAGTTGGCCACATGCCCTCTGCCCATAAATCAATGACACTTTTCATCTGTTCCATTTCCCTGCTGCAACAATCCTCTGCAGCTTTTAGCTATCGATGCAAGAATGTCACTAATGATAATGTCAAAACGTCCGCTGGTGTTTCCTCTAGTTGTAGAACGGTTAGTGGACACACAGGTGGAATTAGGTTCTAATAGGGACTATATGAACACTATGAGGGAGAGCTTTTACTGGACTGTTGGATAGATCAATACTACACTCATAAGGTAAAAGGAAACCATTACCAATATTGACCATAGTGTCATTTTGTGAACTTATTTAACATGGTTGTTATCAGAGCATGACGTTGCTATCAAGTAACATACAAACAAAATGTATGAAGCAATATAAAACACTGCGTGGATAAGGCACTGAATTAACACTGGAAACAAACAATATTCGCCATCTGTAACTTATCTTTTCTGTACACTAGCAAAGATAAGTACAAATAAACAGTGCTCTAATCCCAACCAGACAAACCCTCTAAAACATATGGAAACATGAGACCCATAAAATGTCAACCTCTGACCTAAAGACAATAAAAGCTTCCAGAGAAACCTCCAAACAGTATACCACTAAATATAAGTAACAAAAAACAACACAGATGAATTATGGAAGGAAAGGTTTCCACCACATATGAAGGGTTTTGAATGTTATTCAAGGATAAATCCAATAGAGCGCTTCTATACATGCCTAGAAAGGTACGAAAGGTAGTCGGATAGACTATTGATGTTGGATTAACATTTTGACATCGTTTGCCTAACGTTGACGCACTGTGTTACCAGATCTCTTGAGAGTGTGTTGCAAAGTCAGACATATTGGCCTTGGATAGGGATGCTCCGATCGATCGGTCACCGATCGAGATTGGCCGATACTCACTCTCTACCGATCGATCGGTGCTCTCTAAACATGCCGATCGCGAGAGCCGATCGCATGACGTAAAATACATGACCCTTTTCTCTGTGTGCGGCAAAACAAGCTCGCCAGAATGGCTTCACCGGTCTGGCATTATTTTAAGGTGTCCGAAAAAGACAGTAAAATAGCGGAATGCAACGTGAAGCAGAAATCCTGCAGCTCCGCCCGCCGGACCGGTGAGCGAAACACACAAGAGTTAGACCGAACACACTTAGCTATTTTATCTACCTCTGGCACAAGCTAAACTAGTTATAAATATATGTATTCTTCACTGTCGGGTCACTCGGATCAGTGAGCTGCATGAGATACTGACAGGCTGTCAGGAGAGAGGGAGAGAGGGGGAGAGAGAGAGAGAGAGAGAGAGAGAGGGGGGAGAGAGAGAGGGGGAGAGAGAGAGAGAGAGAGAGAGGGGGGAGAGAGAGAGAGGGAGAGAGGAAAAGAGAAAGCTCATTTCTCCTGTGTTATTATCCAAAGTGAATGTAAACTTGAATAATGTACATAATTTGAATGTAATAATTAAGTTGATTGTTGTTTGTGGAAGCTCCAGTGAATGAGCCCCATTAACTGAGTTTTAAACATCACTTTAAATGGAAGATTTAAAGTGATGTTTAAATCTTCCATTTAGGCCCCGCCCACTCGATCGGATCGGCGATCGGTATCGGCCGATACTGATTCCGGCGATCGGCGATTGGCCCCGAAATTGGCGATCGGAGCATCCCTAGTCTTGGACAAAGTTATTTCACTTCCGATTTTTCCATTTCAAAATTGACGGACGACAAGTGGCTTCTGAAAGTATTTACTCGATTGGTTAATTTCAATAAATGTTATTCGCAAACAGTTTAAAATACAAGTAAAATCACAGACAAACACACAGAATGTAGATATTTGAAATGGGACATCCTGATAAACTATATAGGGACGTATTTACAATATATCTTACTAACTCATCCAGAATTGGACAGAGTTTATGCACCAAACAGAAGAATGACAAGCTAAAAAAACACTTAAACAAAAACCTTAAAGACTCAACTCAACTAACCCTAACTACGAAATGTAATAATTTGTGTTCATGTTTACTTTGCAAATTGGTGTTTATAGACCTCCCAAAGAGGCTGGGAGTTATCAGAGAGGGCAAAAGTACACACATCCTTTACTCAAGTAGAAGTACACACATCCTTTACTCAAGTAGAAGTACACACATCCTTTACTCAAGTAGAAGTACACACATCCTTTACTCAAGTAGAAGTACAGATACTCGTGTTTCAAAATACTCTGGTAAAAGTAGAAGTACTGACTAAACTTCTTTACTCAAGTCAAAGTAAAGAGGCTTTGAAGTGTACTTCAGTAAAAAGTACCCATAACTAGCAGCTGTTTTAAAGAGTACCTGACCTCCCTTTATATTAATAGAACAATAATGTCATTGTTAGCTAATGAATGTTTCCATGCTGAACAACGGCAACATGACAACGTTTCCATTGGTCCCTCTTCTTTAGAGAAGACCAGGAAATGATGGATACACGGATCGTGTTCAAATCAATAGGCACGCAATGACTCTAAAGAATAATGATCACGCCACCAAACACACATTCAGACTAAAGGAACCAGCTGTTTGGGAAATGAGAGAAGTACACTCTAAAAACGAATTCAGGCGACCTTTCACCTCCACTTAATTAAATGAATGGTTGCAAGATAAAAATGTGAGTTAATTGATTTAGATAAACATTTTGAGTTGCAAACATTAATTTATAAATTGTGTTGACGTAATAATGTTGGTAATTACATCAACTTAATATTGTGTGTAATTTAAACTCTGATTTCTGCGTTAATTGACTTAAAACTAAATTCAAGTTGTAGTAAGTAATGCAATTGGCCTGATAACTTAATTGTTCTACACCTTGAGTTAAGGAGTTCAAGTCCACTCCCACTTAACATGCCTGGACAAGTTCCCACAGTTAAGACAAATAGAAATATACAAAGGACATTTTAAGGTGAGTGTCATCTGTTGTCATTCAAATACAGTAGATAGCCTTGTAGTTGCACTGTATAGGCAAATTGATGTTTGACCAAAATCAGCAGCCTTTGAACTGTGAATAGTTCTGTGAGAGGATACAAAGTAGTAGAGGCTACTGTGAGAGTAAAAATACTTTGGTTACTATTGTGATATCGCTTTTTATTAAAATGAATCTCGGTGAAGCAGATCAAGGACATGCTTCTTGAGGTAGGATCGTTATTTAGAGTTGTCATTGAAATGCAAGTTGTTGGCAGTCACCCATTCAGAATATATTCATTTAGGTCATTTCTCTTTTTCCTTTTTCAAAAATAGCACAATACAATTGAAGTACGCAGAGAACTATAGCCATCCGCTGCCTTGTCGTGTACCTTGGAGAAAAGGAAGAGGACCTTTTCAAGGAGTTTAGCGACGTAATTAAAAATCTTGAAATAAAATAAAATCCACGGTCCTGTGTTTTTAACACAGGACAAAAGCACTGCTCTCTGTCAGTTACATTTTGAAGCATATTGCACTTTTGGCCACACCCCAATCAATAATATCTTAGCAACGTTCAGCATGGATAGGTGTTGACAGCAAAGGCATGGGAAAAGGATTGTGTAACATTTGAAAAGTGGCTTCTGCTCTTCACTTAACCAGTTCACATATTGTATGGAACCTGCAAAACAGATGAGAAGGTACACTAAAACTTGCACGGTTGTGATTGACAACATCTGTCCACATGCATTTAAACACTAGGCAAAGTACTCAAAAGCACCTCTGTGTGTCTTCAGGACCACATTGCCATGACGACACACACATGCAGACTCAATAGGTGAAAACAATACCAGCGTTGCTTTAGCAGCTGGTAATAATGGCTCTGAATTCGCTAAGAGTGACAGTTTAAAAAGTATGCATTACCTAATTCATTATCTCTTATGCGCTAACCTATTATTTAATGTGCTTCAAAAGGACATGAATATCGCCTTCATCAGTGACCGGTCCACCCAGGATCTGACCATACGATGGCAACCATCGTGGTCGAGGCAAACAAATGAATGAGCAAGCATTCTGCGCTAAATGTGTTCATACTGTTTGAGATAATGACTGTCGGCAGTGTAAACATCTTTGTTATATCTTTTGTAAAATGGATGTGTATGATCTGCAGACTGGTGGCCATTGAGAGTTTGTTTCTGTAGTTTTACAAACACTTTACAGATTTGACAAATTTGGCACTGGTGTTAAATCTGCAAAGGCCTCTAACTTCGATGTGATGGCAGCATGTATTTGCTGTGTCCCCATGTCCCAGGGTAATATGGCTAATGTGTTTATTTATTATTTGTGGGGCAATTTAAATTTGTGTTATTTATTTCTTTTTTCAATATTGAAATGAAGCTCAGCGCAAGTTCTTTCAGGAAGACTGGGTGTGTATACATTCACTCCGCAGCTGCATATAATCAGCTCATCACAGGCGTTCTCTTTAACCTATTACATTCACCTCATTCTCCAGCAGCCAATCAACGTGCTGCAGCCAAACTATAAAATGGTTCTCCTCTCTCCTGCAGTCAGCTGTGATTTCAGGTGTTCATGCACCTTATCATATGGCATGTGTCAATAAATGTTCAAACCAAATGAAGTCTCTCCTGATTGAAACATCATGTGTTAAAATAAACAACTGCAGTTCAAAATAAAAAGTGAATTGCCAAATATTTTTGTTGTGGAATCAATTAATTTTTTTCTTTAAAGGCAAAAACATGAAAAAGCTAAGAAAAAAAACGATTGAATACAATATATTTGAAGCAACTTAATTTATAAATGGTTGTCAACTTAAAAACGTGTGTTCACAATGATGGTAATTAAGTACATACAACTTAAAATTCCTTTTAAATCATGTGGTAAAACTAGTCGGAACAACTTAATCTTTTGAGTACTCAACTTCAAAACTTGTGTTTATGCTACCAATTATTAAGTAAGTGGTAATTAAAAACACCTCTGATTGTAGAGGAAAAGCCTTCTCCCCTAACTCAAATAACTTTGTTGCTTTAAGACAATTTCATTAGAAGTTGTCTTAACTCAATAAACATCGATGCAAACTGTTGCCTTGATTTTCTTTGTTGAGCCAAAGCATTTGTTTTTAGAGTGTAGAAAGTACAAGTATTTGTGTTCAACATGTAAGAAGTAGAAAGTACAGGTATTTGTGTTCAACATGTAAGAAGTAGAAAGTTCAGGTATTTGTGTTCAACATGTAAGAAGTAGAAAGTACAGGTATTTGTGTTCAACATGTAAGAAGTAGAAAGTACAGGTATTTGTGTTCAACATGTAAGAAGTAGAAAGTACAGGTATTTGGGTTCAACATGTAAGAAGTAGAAAGTACAGGTATTTGTGTTCAACATGTAAGAAGTAGAAAGTACAGGTATTTGGGTTCAACATGTAAGAAGTAGAAAGTACAGGTATTTGGGTTCAACATGTAAGAAGTAGAAAGTACAGGTATTTGGTTCAACATGTAAGAAGTAGAAAGTACAGGTATTTGTGTTCAACATGTAAGAAGTAGAAAGTACAGGTATTATGTGTTCAACATGTAAGAAAGTAGAAAGTACAGGTATTTGAGTTCAACATGTAAGAAGTAGAAAGTACAGGTATTTGAGTTCAACATGTAAGAAGTAGAAAGTACAGGTATTTGAGTTCAACATGTAAGAATAGAAAGTACAGGTATTTGGGTTCAACATGTAAGAAGTAGAAAGTACAGGTATTTGTGTTCAACATGTAAGAAGTAGAAAGTACAGGTATTTGTGTTCAACATGTAAGAAGTAGAAAGTACAGGTATTTGTGTTCAACATGTAAGAAGTAGAAAGTACAGGTATTTGTGTTCAACATGTAAGAAGTAGAAAGTACAGGTATTTGTGTTCAACATGTAAGAAGTAGAAAGTACAGGTATTTGTGTTCAACATGTAAGAAGTAGAAAGTACAGGTATTTGGGTTCAACATGTAAGAAGTAGAAAGTACAGGTATTTGTGGTTCAACATGTAAGAAGTAGAAAGTACACGTATTTGTGTTCAACATGTAAGAAGTAGAAAGTACAGGTATTTGTGTTCAACATGTAAGAAGTAGAAAGTACAGGTATTTGGGTTCAACATGTAAGAAGTAGAAAGTACAGGTTATTTGGGTTCAACATGTAAGAAGTAAAAGTAAAAAGTCGTCAGAAAAATAAGTAGTGGAGTAAAGTACAGATACCAGAAGAACGTACTTAAGTACAGTAACAAAGTGTTTATACTCAGGGGTGCACATAACTTTTTTGCCCTGGTTCTCAAAGGAGCACCTGGAGATGTTGCTTGGTGCTCATCCTTAAAATGAAATAAACCGTAACTATTTGAGGGGGGTCTTTATTTGCCAGACACACGGCACTGAACACACATGCAGAGGTGAACACAGAACACACATGCAGAGGTGAACACCAAGACAACATTAGCACTACCAGTAATCCTACAAGCTGTCATCACTACCCTCCTGACTGTTCTCCTCACTGTCTTCCACTCTGTCAGACATGTAGCTGATGAGTAGGCCCTACTACTTTCTCTCTGGTTGAGTCTGCGATTAGCTGCTTGCATCCACAAGTCAACAGCTGGGTTTGGTGGAAAGTCTCTGTTGTCATCTTAGAGACAAGTGGATGTAATCAAATAAGTATGTGAACATAACCAATAACCTACCATAGCCAATAACAAATGAATGTAACCTTATTTTATTTGTGTTGTTCATTCATCATCTTATCTTATTTTACCTTAACATTTATTTATTAATGCATTTTTTTTTGTATCTCTCCAGTTTAAAACGATATGTCTGGTTTACTGTCCTATAGTATACATTGGAATGATTTCAAACCTGTTTTATCCCAATAATTATAAAGGAGTGCCTTGGAAATAATTATAAATAATAATAAATTGTGATCAAAACGTTTGAGACCCACTGAGATAACTTAGACTAAAGTGAACTATCTAAACACTCAGAGTCCTTTACCTCACTGAGCTGTAGTTACCAGCCTCTCAGTCTGACTGGAGAGGACTCTCCCTCCACATCATTGTAGAAACATCTTCTTCTTCCGTTAGAGCAGCTAGCACCAGATGCTAATAACAACTGCGCCGGAACTGGTGCACCCTCCCTCTCTCCCTCGCTCGCTCCCATTTTGGCTGTGAGCTGCGGGTGCCAGATAAGCCAACATCCTCCATTTTCATCACTTACAGCGCCCATCGTACAGGGCAAATGAAACGTGTAACCGGGGTGAAAAGGGTGTTACATTTACTTAATTATGAATGTTGTTACATCAAGGCCGAAAATTAGGATGAGCCCCAACGGTCAAAAATGTTTTTTTCCCTCCCAGAACTGTCAGCGCAGCGCCTCCACAGATCTGGCGCCCTAGGCGAACATCTATAACGCCAGGGCTACGGGCCGGCCCTGAGTTCATATGCAACTCGCAAATGTCTTTCTCTCTCTTCTCTCTCCTCTCTTTTCTCTTCTCCCTTCTCTCTCTCTCTCTCTCTCTCTCTCTCTCTCTCTCTCTCTCTCTCAATTTTGGTACGCAAATGCGCCTTTTTTCAAATGATCCGGTGCTCTTTTTTTGGCGGAGGTGCGCATGCCCACCTGCGCACCAGTTATGTGCAGCCCTGTTTTATACTCCACTCCCACCTCTGGGGTTAGGGTTGAACACAGATCAGGAAAACATTCCCATCCGACACCGAAGGCCTCCTACGTAAGATAAATAAAAGAAATTGCCATCTTTTTGCAGCGGGCAAGATATCTTCCAGCCTGCCGTGAAAAGGCCTCAATTCAACGTCCTTTTTATTATCTGGACGGTGCCGCAGGTTGTTCGAAATTGAGTGCAATAATACAGACTTTATTATGGTCCTATATTTACAGGAGACACACAGGGCCGAGGTAAAGCTCTAACACCCCCCGAGGACCCAATAACACACACATTCGCACAAAACCGTTTACGATGCAATCTTTTTTCCACACCAATCTTGGACTGGCAGGATTCAATGCTGAAGGAAACAATCTTAATACACAGCATTCAATAGTCCACACCGACATAAAAAGGAATAAACTCTGGCTGTCAATCTGCTGTTTATTAAATTTATTAGTTAAATACTGTCCTCCAGCGCAAATGACGCCCATGTATAGAACTGATTGTAGGGTATTATTGACTGCATATTTTCACTGCATAGATGTTTGTTTTTAATGTATTTATTTGGACCTAAGCTGTATATACTTGTGCATCAACAAATAGAAAGGCAAAGGAAGGAAGAGAGCCTAAAGACTCAAACACTGCATGCCATGCTATGTCCAGCAGCTAATGGAGTTTGACAGGAAACTAATGTCAGCTGTCAGTCAAAGTCTAAAGGTGCCTGACTGAATGCCAATTGGATTACTGTGGCAAAGTCAACGGAAAGATGCAAATAGGAAAGAACAGAAGAGACATGACCTACAGAGAGTTGGACCACAACATGCTGGCGTTCTTTCTAAAAGGTCTCAGTAATTGAACACAAATTCCTCTTTTAGTTCGCATTCACACCAGCCTTGTATAGTCGTTGAATCTAACCCTGGTGCGTTTACCCCCTTGGTGCGGTTCTTTTGAGTCGTTGTGAACACAGTCCGAGACCTCTGAAGTGAACTAAACAACCGGACTCTCGTCCGCCTAAAAGAGGTGGTCTCGGAGTACTTGCAAGTGAACTCTGGAGCGGTTCATCGAAGGTGTGAACGCAGGCCACACCAAAACATAGGAAGCGTAGTATTTACGAGTCTTTCGCTAAAGATTTTGAAGACCTCCACGTTCTTGTGACGTTCTTGAAGAGATCCGCGGTTGTTTAGTTAAAGAGTGAAGCAGAATTAAGTGTTGAACAGTGTCGTGTAAAGTAACAATTCTCCGTGAGCTACATAAAAGTAAGAACACCTGTCGTCGGTGAAACGCCCTCCTTACTGCAGAACGCCTCTCTATGTGTTATACTGTAATGTTTTTAACGGACGTTGTCTGATTATATAATCATATGCGCGGGCCGCTAGAGTCTGTTGATCTCCAGATTAACCGCAGCATGAGAATAACCTGCCGATGCTCCATGGCCAACCCTGTCTCCTAAAAATTACGTTCCCACAGAACTAAACTGCATTCTCAATTACGTTGAGCTAGAAACGTATTTTCTCCCACGTTACGTTCGTTATGAACGTATCTCAAATACGTTTATTTTCTACATATCTTTGCCATTTATTGTCTTGCTTATAATAATGATAATAGTCATTTATAAATATCATTTTAGAGCACACATTTGAAATCAATAGGCGAGGCTGTAATTTCGCCAGCTGTTACTCTCATGAGCGAGGCAGAACATAATAGTTTTAACATGCCAAAAAGCTGCTGTGTCATTTATTGCACCTCAAACATTAAAAACAAATCCAGAGTTACGTGTTTCTGTACTTCCTCTAAGAAGAAAGGACAGTAACAGAAGATCTCTGTGACGCCAGATGTGGTGTTCGTAATGCGATATGATATCCGAAAAAAAATGCAGTTAGGATGGCCGACACTACACTACCCATAATCCCCAGCTATCGTTTGGGACTACAGTCCCGTTGACAAACCCCGTGATTAATCTTCAAGCTCTGGGATTGGATGTTGGAGTGGCAGTGCGCCAAGGTTACGCCGAGCGTCAAGCTCTTTGAAATGGAACGAAACCACGGCAGACTATTCAAAACTGGTCTTGAAACGCCCCCCCCCCAGAACTACACATGCTGGCTATTGTGTTTCGCAACATGTTCTCTATGGCACGTCTCTACTGGGAATTGTAGTTTTAAAAGACGTTTTCGTTTTTCCCAAAATTAGAAGTTGACAGTATTAAACTGTGTACAGCCCTGGAGGCGATAGGAAACACATTGGTGTGTACACATTTAAAACATGTAATTACTAAATGGGTGAAAATCGCTTGTATCCATAATGGGCAGCATTAATATATACCCACATGACAGCTCATTGTTACTTTGTAATTCTACTCCACTACAATTCAGAGGTTAACCTGGTATTTTTACTCCACTACATGTACTTTAGTAACTCTGCAGATTCTGATTAATGATGTGAAATATAAACAACCCTTAAAGCAGACTTTAGTTACACCTGAGTAAAATTCAGGGAAAGGTGAATGTCAAGTGCCAACAATCAGGAGAGATATTTGATAGTTGGTGCTTGAGAAGACTAAACATTTATCTGCAGATCTCTATAAAGTATATTCATTACTCGTTATTCTCTACTAATAGTTAATTAAAAACTGTATATAATTGCTATGTTTGCACATCCCTTTCAAGATTTCAAGATTTTCAAAGGTTTATTGACATATCATATACACAACTAGTGTAGTTATGCAATGAATGAAAAACTTGGGTCGCAGGTTCCTCAACAGTGCATTACGACATCTATCAATATGTGTGTACCTCCACCATTAAACTGTCGAATTCTGCACATTTATTATACTATCTACATACATAAGAGTATAATTAATGTGTATAATATCAGTTAAAATAAGTGCTTCAACATAGTTAACATTGCAGGAAAGCAATATATTAGACGTTAAGTACTTTGTCAGGCTTCATATTTATCTGTAGATAGATATCCCCAAAGCTTTTTTCTTATTTAAAAGAAGACCTTAATCTAAAGTATTCTTTAATGTGTTAATAAAGTTAATAATTAGTTTGTCTGTTTTGCACATCCTCCTATATCTTTGTACATCCGGCACTAAACTGTTTTATTGTAGAGATCACTTAGTATCTTCTTGACTTTTTATATTCTATATTTCTATCATTGACCTTCTACTTTCCCCCTATGAAAGTATGTACTCTTAATATTTTTTTCATCAAATAACATTATTCAACAAAAATAACATTTTTCAACACAAATAATTCAATAACGTGCTTTAACCACTAGGCGGTGCACACAAGGTACACACAGCATACTAATAATAACTTTATATTATTAGTGTAGGACACTTATGTATGTATAACATCTGAAGATATTTAGATGTATTCATGTTTTTACATAATTTTACAGGATATTGCTATACTATTTCTCATGTTTTACTTCTACACATTAATATCTGATTTGTAAAACATCACAGACAGAAAGGCATATCCGTCATTTATTGGTAAGCTGTTGAAATTGTGATTCCATAGATGTGTCTCCCATCACCCAAACTCCCTGACTATTCATCCAATCAGCGAGCTGAGGATCTTTCCTACGTCTTTTTCCGGTATTGTTCCTGTAATGAGAGTTCACATTTATGCTACATTGAAGGGTGGAATTGAATACACATCTTCAGAAACATAATTTGCTTCAGATATAACTCATAGCAAATAAAGTATACAAATATAAGTAATACAAAGATAAAACACTGGCATGTAATTTACGTTAGAATAAATACAATGGTTTTGAATAATAGATGAGAGTAAAATCGACGTCACTTTACAGCCCCGCCCACTTTTGGGGAAACCATGACGCTGACGGCGATCAAGCCTGAAGCCACAGAGCTCTTCTGTTACTGTCCTTTCTTCTTAGAGGAAGTACAGAAACACGTAACTCTGGATTTGTTTTAATGTTTGAGGTGCAATAAACGACACAGCAGCTTTTTGGCTGTTAAAACTATTATGTTCTGCCTCGCTCATGAGAGTAACAGCTGGCGAAATTACAGCCTCGCCTACTGATTTCAAATGTGTGCTCTAAAATGATATTTATAAATGACTATTATCATTATTATAAGCAAGACAATAAATGGCAAAGATATGTGGAAAATAAACGTATTTGAGATACGTTCATAGGCAAGGCAAGGCAAGTTTATTTATATAGCACTTTTCAACACAAGGCAATTCAAAGTGCTTTACAAAAATGAAAGACATTAAGAAAATGGCATTTAAAATCAGTCATCAAAAAGAAAAGCTAATAAAATAAACATTAAAGAAAAAATACATGGATAAAAGTTACAGTGCAGTTTAAGATGTAAATAGTTCAATTAAAAGCAGCGACAAAAGATAAGTCTTCAGCCTGGATTTAAAGTAGTCAGAGTTGCAGCGGACCTGCAGGTTTCTGGGAGTTTGTTCCAGATATTTGGAGCATAATAACTGAACGCTGCTTCTCCATGTCTAGTTCTGACTCTGGGGACAGAAAGCTGAAGATATTCATAAGAAACGTAACGTGGGAGAAAATGTTTCTAGAAGATATGTAGAAAATAAACGTATTTGAGATACGTTCATAACGAACGTAACGTGGGAGAAAATACGTTTCTAGCTAAACGTAATTGAGAATGCAGTTTAGTTCTGTGGGAACGTACTTTTTAGGAGACAGGGTTGCCATGGCGGAGGCTCCGGTAGAAATTGCCGGGATTTGCGTTTTTACCCCCTTAATGTCTGACCAATGGTTGAACAGCATTTCCGAGCACATGACTTGTGTTTAAAGTTTATAGTCCGTATGAGTTTTGCCCGTGTGAACGCAAACCGAACCTTCTGAAAAATGAAACAATGCAACAAACTGTCGCCTGGTGCGCACCAGAGAAGCGGACTATTAGGTGTGAATGAATGCAACCTTAAAATACCCCACTCTATCAAAACAAGAAGAAATGCTTGTGGAGCAAAGTGTGAAGAACTGTTCTCCTACTTTCTAATATTTTGGTCAAGACTGAAATATCTTGAACATTGGATTGTTTGCCATATAACATTTGGCACCCAAAAAAGAGATGCTAATAACTTGGGTGATGATCCTGATGTTTTACTTGTCTATTTGACTGACATTTGGTACAGAAAATAATTTCCCCCTCAGTAGGAAGTTTAATTACTGTTCGTATAGCACAAATATCAGGTACAAACATGTTGTTTTATTACGTTAGCATGGTGGAAGACTCTTAAACCTTGATCATATTGCAAGACATACGGGTTGCAGACTTGCATTATGTACTACATACAGAGACACTACATACTGATATACACCTGAACATCAGCAGGAGAGGACTCTTTAAAGTAGAGACACTACATACTGATATACACCTGAACATCAGCAGGAGAGGACTCTTTAAAGTAGAGACACTACATACTGATATACACCTGAACATCAGCAGGAGAGGACTCTTTAAAGTAGAGACACTACATACTGATATACACCTGAACATCAGCAGGAGAGGACTCTTTAAAGTAGAGACACTACATACTGATATACACCTGAACATCAGCAGTAGAGGACTCTTTAAAGTAGAGACACTACATACTGAAATACACCTGAACATCAGCAGGAGAGGACTCTTTAAAGTAGAGACACTACATACTGATATACACCTGAACATCAGCAGGAGAGGACTCTTTAAAGTAGAGACACTACATACTGATATGCACCTGAACATCAGCAGGAGAGGACTCTTTAAAGTAGAGACACTACATACTGA
>CM053247.1:44774122-44801622 GCA_028583405.1 Pogonophryne albipinna | reverse complement strand
AGACCCATCACAGGTTGTAGCCTACAGCCATTTTAATGTTAGACTAAGTGAGTAAGTCATGACATGATTTGTAAATGGAGTGACACAAGATGTATAATGAATGTGTATTGCAGATGTGATATATCAATATTGCCTCATTATTGTAGTTCTGTCACAGTCTGCTCCATCAAGTAGTTTTCCATTCACCTGTCTCACCTGTTAACCACACCCACATTTTTGCTCAACTCTCTTTCTCTTCCTGCACCCATTAGCTTCACTGCCAGTATTTAAACCCTCACCAGGACACACACCCGTTGCCAGATCCTACTTTGCCTTCATGCTAGTCTTTCACGCGTTTGTTACAGATTGCCTACCCGGTTTCGACCCTGCCTGTCCCCGACCTGCCTGCTCTGCCTGCTGTCTGACCCTGCCTGTACCTCCGTTGACCGCCTCGCCTGCTCCCTGACCCTTCTGCCCGGCCCTGACTCACCTTCTGCCCGCTGTCCTCTGGTTCGTTTGCCTGCACATCATCCGGCTGGTACTGCTGTGCTGGTATCCCTCTGCTCTGGTATTATACCAATAAAGTTCAATTTACCAATACTCCGTGGTTTCTCGAGTGCTGCGTTTGGGTCCCTTCATAATACAATTGTGACTAGTTTAATCTGTTGATTGATGATGTGAAAACAATACATCACTTGCTAGCTAATAGGACTAACAACTGTAGTTAACCACCTGTAGGATGAATATAAGGTGTGTGTGTGTGTGTATGTGTGTGTGTGTATGTGTGGCCTAGCATTACTATACTTGTGGGGACCCTAAACTCTGTTTACACAGTCACGTTGTTGGGGACTCGCCCTCCCTTTATGGGGACAAATTGGAGGTCCCCATAAGGGGAAATCATTAATTTTAGGGTGAAGACTTGGTTAGGATTAGGGTTAAGGTTAAGGGTTAGGAAATAGCATGTGTTGGTTATGGTTAGGTTAGGATAAGTCTCCAGGAAAATGCATGTAAATCAATGTAATGTCCCCTGAAGTGATGTATACATGGTATGTGTGTGGTGTGGTGTGCTGAATATCATCAGGAAGTGTGTTTAGCGGGTTAAATGCAAAGTGGACTTCATGATATTTTATGTTTCATGCAAGTGTACGTGTGTGAAAGAATGTTTATGCATGGCTTAGTAAACCGAGCCGATATGCATGCTTGTGTTTCTGTGTTTAAATCGTATTGTAAGCACGCCTGGAAGCCTGTTTAGTGTTCAAGGGTTCAACAGATGTTCAGTGTCTGCTTTTTTGTGTGCTGTTGAGAAGTTTTTGAGTTGACAGCCGTTCTTAAAGGAGCATGAACAACGCTGATGTTTGGATATTGCTCCAGACGTCACTCAATCAAAGTCCTTTACTACAACTCCCTTGTTTACACGGCCCTACATTTGTCTTAACAACCTAAACATCTGCATTGAAAATACCCTGAAGGGTTAATAAACGTTCCTGTGTTTAAGTCTACTTCAAATACAGTTCTACCAACTTCTCTGTCCCCAGATGTTTGGCATGTTTCATCTGTTGGCGTTGATATCAGAGGCGACTGGAACAAAGGAAATTGCTGAAACAAGAAAACAATACAAAAAGTTTGCTTTGACGCGGCTTCCAGCGGGCAACAGCACTTTTCAACAGATGCTCTTTGAATTATAAAAACATGGAGATGACAAAACAGAACTAGAGCAGCTATTAAAGATAAAAAGACGCTATCTGTCATGTTGGCCATGTGGTTTTGAGTCTCTCTTCTTCACTTGTTTCTTTATTCAAAATGATGCTTTGTTTCCCCCCCCCCCCCCCCGAGCCGCCTGCCAGCAGCGCTAAGCTAAGATTGTCACATCTTTAAACACACTGTCAAAGCTCGGCTGCATGAATACATAATGCTTTCCGTTTTAAAGTTAAAGTCCCTGTAGGGGTTTATCCAGCTGGTGCCGGCAGTATCAAACACAAGCATTTCCTTCTTTGTTTTTCATTAAAAAGCTTTCAAAGGGTCACGAGTTGTATTGTTAGCTAATTCCCCTTCTGGTGCTTTGTCATGCTCTCCATTGTAGCACAGCACACATTCAGAATACAATGTTAACAGTGGCAGATTTACTAATGGAAATACATTTTTTAGAGAATGGATTTGATTTCAAACTGGTTTTTCATTCTAGCCGACAACCGTGGTCTTTGTCTCCAGTTGTTTGTAGCTACAGCTAATGGAACATAATGCTAACGTTACAACTCTGAGAGAGATCTCAACCCTAACAGGCAGATAAACTCTGACATGCACTAAAACCTTGAGGAAAAGTAGAAGTACTCAGATCTTGTACTTGAGTAAAAGTAGAAGTACCAGAGTGTAGGAATCAGAGATGGGGACTCGAGTCTGTGACTCGGACTCGAGTCGCACTTAAGTCGCACACACAGAGACTTCAGACTTGACTTGGACTCCTGCTCAAAAGACTTCGGACTCGACTTGGACTCGTGTTTGGGACTCGTGAACAATCATTGTGTTTTCTATTTTTGGCGTATTAAAGGTGGGTATGTAAGTTTGAGAAACCGGCTCGAGATCGCTAGAATTTGGAAATACACAACCGGAGAAAATCTGACACTTCCTCACAGAGCCCCTCCTCCAACACACACGAACGCGCACATGACCAATGAGGGCACGAGATAAGTTTGTGCCCCGATGGGAGGCTGACAGGCAGGCAGGCCATCCAGTTACTTTAGCCGGGCCGGCTATCGGGATGTTAAGAGCATTCCATGGAATATAAAAAAAGTGTATCTCGAGCCGGTTTCTCAAACTTACCTACCCCACATTTAACTTTAACATCATGGTAACACCATGGCGACCGGCGGCACACCTGCAGTTGTACCGCTTGTAATTAGGTTCAACTATAAAAACTTCGAACAAAACGCCGGCGGCACCAACAAAAGTCTGCAATATTAAAATCAAGGATGCTGGTGCAACAACGTCAAATTTCATCAGGCATTTGAAAACTCACTCGGAGAGGTCAGTCACATTAACGCATATGGACGGTTAGCAAACATGTTTAGCTCAGCATCAGCTATGTAATGTTAACTTAGCTTGCTACTAGCTTTGTAACTGAATATTTGAAAAGATGAGTGAATGTTTGCTTGTCACACTTGTTTGCGTTGAGTGGCGTGACATCCAACTCTTGACATGACATAAAAAAGGTCGGTAACGTTAATCATTACGTTCCGCTGCCACCATCTACTGGCTAACGTTAAACGTAGAAAAATACATAGTTACATACATAAATACATCTGTCTGTTTATAGGCAGGTTACAGGTTTATTGTTGACCACGTAACGTTAATGTTACAGGTTTATCAGGTTACCATTACGCTGGGTTTGAGTGAGAGGATAGAGGAATATGTTTATTTATAGTAGACTTATAAGATGTAATTAGAGACCCAGTGTAATTAAACAATACGGTTGCAGAGGTCAAATTTTTACATTTTTGTCCACTGGCCAAATGGCTAGCCTAGTGAATGTTGAAATGTTACCAGCCACTCAATAGATTGCCATTGTTATTTTTGGCTGGTGCGTGCAACATACAGTACCAGCCACTTGATGATTTACCAGCATTTGGCTGGTAAATGGTGTTAATAGTAGATATCTCTTTTGGAACAGGTCATGTTTTAATATCACCAGTTCAGTATATTTCAGATAATATTGCAGCAATAGTTTTTTAGTTGCAAATGGCACAGAACAAATGTTTACTTTTAACACAGTTTCCCTGCGGGGGATTAATAAAGTATTTGTGATACTGATTTCTGATTCTGAAGTGTTTTGCTTATAAATTGTTTGCATTTAGCTAAAGTGTGATGTTTTTCCTCATATTGCATTGCAATAGCCTGTTTAAAGTGATCATATAACAAACAACTAATCAGTACTGATACTGTATGCTAATAGATATAGGAGTGATAATAATACAGTAAATGCTTTGAATTTCTTAGATATAGCTGTGCAGTATTCTTAACAGACTGGATAGCAGCAGACAATAGAAGGCTTATTACAACCAGAAGAGACATGAGACTTTTATTTTTTAGAGACTTGAGACTTGACTTGGACTCGTGACCAAAGACTTGAGACTTGATCAAGTCTCACCCCACAAAGACTTGAGACTTGGACTCGTGACCAAAGACTTGAGACTTGACTTGGACTTGCAAAAAAAGACTTGTGAACATCTCTGGTAGGAATACTCTGTTTCAGTAAAAGTCCAGCATTCAAAATGTTCCTCAAGTGAAAATAGAAAAGTATTCTCATCAAAATATAGTGAAAGTAGCGACAGTAAAAGTAGTCGTTGTGCAGATTGGTCCATTTCAGAATAATATATATGATATGTTTTATAATGATTGATCATGAAAGTGTTCTCAAAGCTGGTAAAGGTGCAGCTAGTTTGAATGACTTTGTAGACTGCAGGGTAGCTGGTGGATTTACTCCAGGTGGAACTAAAGTCTGATTTAACACTTGGTTATATTTCACATCATTCATCCACATCTGTGAAGTAACTAAAGGTATTAAACACATGTAGTGGAGTCAAAGTACACCATTTACCTCTGAACTGTAGTGGGGTAGAAGTACAAAGCAGCATATAATGAAATACTCAAGTAAAGTACAAGTACCTCAAAATTGTACTTAAATACAGTACTTGAGTGAATGTACTCGATTTTTAGTCGTATTTAACCAAGTTCCAAGATAATATTTATGGTTTGGGTGAATTTCTTCTCCTATCTCGAATGGAAAGTCCCACATCTTTAGCAGCAACATAAAACTAAAAAAGGAGAAATATTTTGTTGATGTAGGCCTGGATTATTCCTGCTGGATTACTCCCGGATCACAAAAGCACATTTAGCAGAAGGACACGTTCTTGATCCAAAGCCAACGTGGAAATATTTATAACTGGAGGTTAACAGTCAGACTTTCTAGCCTGGCTGACAAATTATATGTTATGGCAGTTATAATTAACAGTGAAGCTTGTTCTCCCTCCATCCCTTCTGCATGTGTGGACGTAGGAGGGAGGACGAGCTTACTTGATTATACAATTGGATTATATCTGATCAAGCTAATCTCCGGGACAGTGGAAAGAAAATAGAGTTGCTGCAAATGCATCCAAGCTGCAATGTTTATCTTACACGTCCACACGGCGGCGTGCGTTGAAGCTTGCCGGCGGGCGTGTCTGAAGCTCGACCAACAACCAATCACATGAATCTCCCGCCCCGGACACACAAGCACGCGGTTTGATTGGCTAGAGCTTGTACTGGCATATGATTTGATTGGCTGGCGCTTCCGTCGAAGCTACAAAAGTTGAACATTGCTCAACTTTTGAAGCGAGCAACGCGAGCAAAGCGACCCAGAATGCAGTTCGGCAAAGTGTGACGTCACCCCATTCAAAGTGAATGGACAGAAGCGTTGAAGCTTCAACGCACGCCGCTGTGTGGACGGGCCGTTACAGCTTCACACTCGAAATGCAAAAACTCCTCTTCTTACTTTATCACAAAGACATACCACAGTTTGATGCTCTCCACAAAACATTTATTCAAATTAAAAAGTATTCACAATGTTTTCTGAGGGAGAAAAGTAATGTTTGTTGACTTGTTGTCCTGATCTGACGTTAAATCGACCGGACTTCTTTCTTTGCAAGCTCTTGTGGGGCCACAGAAAATGAAGTCTTGAGTTTGAAACCCCTGCTCTAAAGCTTCTTCCTGGTTTAGTTTCTATGAGTTGTGGATCATCACATTATTTTCCAGCGATGGCTCTCTCGTCCTCCTTTCGGCAGCTGACTGTCTGCCTTTTTCTTTTAAAAGGAGAGGACATCGACTCCTCACACCAATGTCCTCTCTCATTAGTGAAATTCCTCGTCTCTGAAAGAGTGACGAAACCCAGCCGTCCGTCACAGCTGTCAGGGACAACGGGAAATCACCAATAGCTGTCTCCGGGTGGACAGGACAGGAGTGGCATATAGGGATTGATATTGTCCGGAAAAAAGTGCCTGCTCCTCAAAGAGAAACACAATGCCAGCGACAGAGAGTCTGAGAATACAAAACGTTTTATTTTCTGACCATTCGGTGTGTAACTGCATAAATACAGAAAGAAAGCTACACCTGTAACAAATTATTTAATAGGAAGTTTCCAATAACTTTAAATGTATTAAAAACTGTAAATGAGTCAGCATTTTAGCACTTCCTGTTTCCTCTTTAATGGTTTCCTGAATGTGTATTTGGTGTTATCCTGAAATAAGGTCTGAACTTTAACACAAGCTGAAGATATTTTTATTCTACGACATGAGATATTTCAGTACCCCACTGGTGGATTTAAAAAGGGTGGTTGCTAAAAAGTGTCTAAACAAGACGACTAAACGTAATCACGCCCAACGTTAGCCGCCTTTAGCTTAGCGGTGGTGACGTGAAGTCATGTGACCGTGCTGTAGTTCCTTTATAGCCCAACATTAGCCACCTTTAGCTTAGCGGCGGTGACGTGAAGTCATGTGACCGTGCTGTAGTTCCTTTATAGCCCAACATTAGCCCCCTTTAGCTTAGCGGTGGTGACGTGAAGTCATGTGACCGTGCTGTGGTTCCTTTATAGCCCAACATTAGCCACCTTTAGCTTAGCGGTGGTGACGTGAAGTCATGGACCGTGCTGTGGTTCCTTTATAGCCCAACATTAGCCACCTTTAGCTTAGCGGTGGTGACTTGAAGTCATGTGACCGTGCTGTGGTTCCTTTACAGCCCAACATTAGCCACCTTTAGCTTAGCGGTGGTGACTTGAAGTCATGTGACCGTGCTGTGGTTCCTTTACAGCCCAACATTAGCCACCTTTAGCCTTTTTACATTTATCAAACATTTCTCTGTCAGTGGAGAGCAGTAAACTTTTGACTGCTGAACTTTCCCTGCTAGAAGAGACGGTATCAGCTGAGAATAAACAGCAACATGTTGGGTTGTTTCCTTTTGCTTGCTCTTCAGAATATATGACCTTTCATTATTATAAATACCCCCAGTTCCCTGAATAACATTTCCCTCTCTATTTGTTCATCTTTTCTGACCAATTTCCTTTCTGCTTCCTCCTTCCCATTGTTTTACTCAGGGTTGTAATTTGATCCTTCTTTTTTAAATTACATTTCAAAGCAGATTTAACAAAACAGGGTTTGAATAAAGCCAAATATATAACTGTCTACTACAAAAAGTTTTATTTCAAATACAATCAACGTTTTTCTTTAACATAATCAACAGATACACTTAATGTCTCAGGCTTTCAAATCTTTTTACTTAAGTTAAAAACGATGATATTTCTCTGATATGATGCTTTAATATGACAGAAGATCATGTTCATTTAGCAGCCGTTGATTAGTAAATTAAAACAGTATAAACAGGAGATCATAGGTCCAAATCCCAGCAGCGCCTGACTGTCAATTACTTCACCAACGCTCTCAAAATGCTAATAATCCCTCAAAACTGCATGTGTCTGTTATCTCTGATTTTTGTGATTTAAATGCTTTTCCACTGTGGCTAATTTGCATTTACAACGTTTTTTTTGTCATTTTCGTGCAGTTTTAGCTGCAAAAGTCAAGCAATCCTTTTGTGAATTCGCCCTGCGTGTCTCCATCACTTTAAAATTCACACTATGTACAGTATTGTTGAAAGCATTACACTCTGAGGGACAAGCCAACACCACAGAGTCCGACTCTTTAATACAAATAGCTGCATAAACCCAGGCTTTTCTCTCCTCTTCCTGCCCTCGAGCACCATGTAATCCCTGGAATTACAATGCAAATGAACGTAAGAATCACTCAAATATGAGGCTGGAGTGCTTCAGATGAGGGTCTCCTCTCTTCTTCTCTCCCGCAGTTAAGTGCTGTGTTGCATTAGTCACAGTGAAGGCGAACATTCTGCATTTCCATAAAGCCGCTGAAAGCTTTTGATTAATGTAATCGGCTTGGCTTCAGTCACTGCACTTTTATGAATTTATAATGTGTCGAGGGACAGCTGCTGTTTGTCCCGTCCCTCAACCAGCCACAGATGATTTACTGCATACAGTTGTTTTATGTAATTAGCTGTATAATGGCTTTTCTGTTCAATAAACAATGGATCCTAGGACTGTGCATTAAGTAAGATGCATCAAAACTCAACATATGCATTTAAACGTATGGTTTAAAGGTAAGTCATAGCTGTTAAAGTCACATTCATGCCAATATGTATGTCACTCTCATGAGATTGCAGTAAATATAAAGCTAATACGGCAGCTGATTTCCTTAGCTGAGCATAAAAGTACAGTTTTCTGTTCAATAAACAATGGATCTTATGCATTAAGTAAGATGGGATCTGCATCCAAAGACAACATATTAATTTTAAAAGGATGGTTTAAAGTTAAGTAATAGCTATTAAAGTCACCATCTTATAGTCACATTCACTTTATGCTAATACTTCGCTCTCATGAGATTACAGGAAATATAAAGCTAATACTCCAGTTGATTAGCTTAGCTTAGCTAAAACGCTCATAAAAACAATACAAAGTACAGTTTTGAAGCCTCAAATTTGGCATTTTAGCAGCATTTTTCGGCGACCAAAATGTTACACTAAACTATTTGACTCTGTGAAGTCATGTGACCGTGCTGTAGTTCCTTTATAGCCCACCATTAGTATTTAATAGGTAGTCCACATTCACTTTATGTTAATACGTATGTCGCTCTCATGAGATTACAGTAAATATAAAGCTAATACTACCGCTAATTAGCTTAGCTTCAGAACGGTACGAGTACAGCTTTGAAGTCTCAAATGTGTCATTATAGCAACATTTTTAGGAGACCAAACTGTTACAATTAACTATTTGACTGTAATTGGGAGCATCATTCACTAAATGAACATCATGCTGTTTTGAAGAAGCCTTTAAACTACAGACTGAGATCATAAAGTCATAAAGGAAATGTTTACAGAGGTAATACATCGAGTAAGAAGGAGGATCATTTTCCCATAGACTTCTATACAATCTGATTTATTTTATAATAACTTGTTTAGTCGCCCCCTGCTGGATATTACATGTAATTTGGGTTTAACACACTTTGTATTATTAGCTTCATTTTATGACCTGGGGGTCGCAATATAAGGAAATAGTCCAGATCATAACCCCATCATTTTGTCTTTTTATGGATAAAATAAACAATGTCAGCTGTTTCCTCATTTTTAGTCTTTGCATTATCCATCCATCCATCCATCTTCTCCCGCTTATCCGTAGTCGGGTCTCGGGGGTAGCAGTTCCAGCAGAGAGCCCCAAACGTTCTTTTCCCTGGCCACATTAACCAGCTCTGACTGGGGGGTCCCAAGGCGCTCCCAGGCCAGCGAAGAGATATAATCCCTCCACCTGGTCCTAGGTCTACCCCTTGGTCTCTTCCCAGCTGGACGTGCCTGGAACACCTCCCTAGGGAGGCGCCCAGGTGGCATCCTTACTAGGTGCCCGAACCACCTCAACTGGCTCCTTTCGACGCGAAGGTGGAGCGGTTCAACTCCGAGTCCCTCCCTGATGACTGAACTTCTCACCTTATCCCTAAGGGAGACGCCAGCCACCCTGCGGAGAAAACCCATCTCGGCCGCTTGTATCCGCTTAGTCTTTGCACTAACCTGACCTAATTGCCTGCTGTCTCTACATTGATATTTAGTAAAGCTACAACCACCAATTAGTTTAATTATCAAGCATTCAGGAAAATAACCTGCGGTATAATTGATCATTTAAAGTGGATCTATCATGCAAAATGCACTTTTGTACGTCTTTCATACATGAATATGTGTCCCCGGTGTGTCAGGGAACTCACCAAGTGTCAGAAAACACAACCCTCTCTCTTTTCCTCCGTACCCAAATCTCTAAAAACGGGGCTGCAACAGATCTGATTATTATTTGAATTTTTCTGACATCAGAAAAGGGGTGCTCCGCCTATATGGGCAACTCTCCACCTATCAGGGGAATGAGAGACCGCTCAAAAGCGCTGCAGACGCTGTAGTACATATGCCAGGCCTGTAAGTGGCGCTGTAGTCTGCCACAAAAGCAGAATCAGCCCTTGCAAAAACAGGGCTGGAAAAGAGCAAATAGAGCGAAATGAGGCATGGCTAAAATGCATGATCTGTTTGGTATTTTGAAAAAAAAACTTCACGGACATGTTTTATATAGGTATGGCCCTACAATATATGTTTCAAATATAGCATGATAGGTCCACTTTAAGTAAATACTTTTTGGGTCTATACATTTTAAGAAAATTGTAAAAAAAAAAACATTTATTGCAGTTTCAAAGTCTTAAAGATATTCTTGATGTTTTGGTCCAAAATCACCAATATGTATTCTAGCCAGAAGAAACTTGTTTTGATGAAACAATATACATTTATTGCCACGAATACACAGATGGATGTAATGGTGTTTGTGGATTAGACCCTGTTGTGTGGGATTATCATTCAGGAGGGGAAGCCGATAAACCTTTTTCTGGAAAGTCAGACAGTATGCGTGAACGTTTTATGTATTGTTTTGTAAGCCCCAAACTCAAGGATATTCACTTTAATATGATATCAAAATACGTTTATTTTCTACATATCTTCTAGAAACATATTTTCTCCCACGTTACGTTCGTTATGAACGTATCTCAAATACGTTTATTTTCTACATATCTTTGCCATTTATTGTCTTGCTTATAATAATGATAATAGTCATTTATAAATATCATTTTAGAGCACACATTTGAAATCAGTAGGCGAGGCTGTAATTTCGCCAGCTGTTACTCCCATGAGCGAGGCAGAAAATAATAGTTTTAACATGCCAAAAAGCTGCTGTGTCGTTTATTGCACCTCAAACATTAAAACAATCCAGAGTTACGTGTTTCTGTACTTCCTCTAAGAAGAAAGGACAGTAACAGAAGAGCTCTGTGACGTCAGATGTGGTGTTCGAAATGCGATATGATATCCGAAAACAATTCAGTTTAGGATGGCCGAAGACACTACACTACCCATAATCCCCAGCTATCGTTTGGGACTACAATCCCGTTGACAAACCCCGTGATTAATCTTCAAACTCTGTGATTGGATGTTGGAGTGGCAGTGCGCCAAGGTTACGCCGAGCGTCAAGCTCTTTGAAATGGAACGAAAACCACGGCAGACTATTCAAAACTGGACTCGAACGCCCCCGAGAACTACACATGCTGGCTATTGTGTTTCGCAACATGTTCTCTATGGCACGTCTCTACTGGGAATTGTAGTTTAAAAGACGTTTTCGTTTTTCCCAAAATTAGAAGTTGACAGTATTAAACTGTGTACAGCCCTGGAGGTTTAGGCGATAGGAAACCATTGGTGTGTACAAATTTAAAACATGTAATTACTAAATGGGTGAAAATCGCTTGTATCCATAATGGGCAGCATTAATATATACCCACATGACAGCTCATTGTTACTTTGTAATTCTACTCCACTACAATTCAGAGGTTAACCTGGTATTTTTACTCCACTACATTTATTTGAGTTACTTCGCAGATTCTGATTAATGATGTGAAATATAAAAACCCTTAAATCAGACTTTATTTACACCTGAGTGAAATTCAGGAAGGTGATTGTCAAGTGCCAACAATCAGGAGAGATATTTGATAGTTGGTGCTTGAGAAGACTAAACATTTATCTGCAGATCTCTATAAAGTATATTCATTACTCCTTATTCTCTACTAACAGTTAATTAAAAACTGTATATAATTGCTATGTTTGCACATCCCTTTCAAGATTTCAAGATTTTATAAGGTTTATTGACATATCATATACACAACTACGGTGTAGTTATGCAATGAATGAAAAACTTGGGTCACAGGTTCCTCAACAGTGCATTACGACATCTATGAATATGTGTATACTTCCACCATTAAACTGTCATTCTGCACATTTCTTATACTATCTACATACATAAGAGTATAATTAATGCGTATAATATCAGTTAAAATAAGTGCTTCAACATAGTTAACATTGCAGGAAAGCAATATATTAGACGTTAAGTACTTTGTCAGGCTTAATATTTATCTGTAGATAGATACCCTGTAGTGGAAATTTTGTATGCTTAAACCAAATGCTTCTTATAACCTTGTCTGTGTCTACCTATATGTGCTGTGTTTTGTCCCAAGCTCTTCAAGGCCACATAGCTGATTGTTCAGACTAGGGTGAGACTCACACAAAGTCTAAACAAGAACGTCCCTGGTTCTGAGACACTAGCTACAGCTCAAGGACAGGGGTCTAATAACAATGAGACCTTGTGAAGACAGATGTCTGAACTTTCCTCCCTTTCTTCTGTATATAAGCTTTGCTATTTTATTATCTGCGCACACTCTCAGATTATTTATACTCTGTGAGACCTGTGTCTCTGTGTTGCATTTTTTATGTTATTTGAAGCTTCAAATAAATTAACCAGAAAGACAACTCTGTTTGTTTCACCATTTATTTGTTTAACCACTCTGACTTGTACTCCCGAGTATTGAGCTTAAGATTTCCACAACAATTGGCGCTGCGAGCAGGGTCTCTGCAAGTTCGATTGGGGACACCTACGGACGCTGGTGGTCGCGCTCCAGGATCCTCGGATCCTCCTCTACCTCGACAGAAACCGTATGGGACGAGAGGACCAGCGCCGGGGGTGGAACCGATTGACTTCACGAGATCCAACGAACTCAAAAGGATTTCAAAATACTCGGTGAGATGTGCAGTGTCTAAATTGTTTAAAGTAATTGTTTAAAAGTAAAAACGTAAGCAAACTCCATGACATCTATGAGAAGGACTGCTCGAAGGCAGGATATTGTGAGGATATCCGAATAATCGTAGCTGTGGATTACGATCAGTTTTTGTGTGATTTGTACTGAGAAACAAATATCACAACGAGTGTTTTGATAAACACGGGGTGTTTAAAAACGTTAAACACTTTAAAGACTTTGCTATGGGAGCAAAGCAGAGAACGGGGGCCTGGTACATCCTCCGGAGGGTCCGATTGTAGATGTCATGCGAGCAAAACACGGTGAAAACAGTCTGTCTAAATTAAAATATGGACGGAAATGTTCGGATTTCCAAAGGGAGGTTCTTTTAGTAAAATAAAAATCCAAAACCTAAAGAATAAATTAAAGGAACATGAGGTTGGAATGAAGAGAAAAAGAAGAGTAAAGTAAAAGACTTATAAAAAGCTGGACACTCACAGAAAGTGTTTAATAGCCTACTGGGGGGATGAAGCAGAATGCCCTGAAAGAAGGCAGTTGGCCTGGGGCATTAAAGAAAATATTAAGGTTGAAGATGAATGTGAATAAAAGAAGGGAAATAAATTATTTCCAAAACCATGTAAACCCAGACATCTGTGTGTCCTTCCATTGCAGGCTGGGTGACCTCTCCTCGACTGGGTATCCTTTCCCTCCCCCGGAGTACAACCCTGGCAATCCGGCTGGCCCACCTCAACCACCTCCAGTGCCACTACAAGCCCCAGCCATGCAGTCAACAGACTCCCCGTCAACTCCAAGCTCGTCCACCCCCATCAGCCCCAAGTAGATGGGGACAACAGCGGGATAAACAAACCTGTTGCCCAAGCAGGTGTTTGGGGGACACCAAAGTAATGCCTTTCTCAACGGACTCACAGACACAGCGCAAGCTACGCAGAATGCTGGCCGCTCAAAATACCGAGGGAGAGGTAGAGGAGGTTTTCCGAGGCAGAGGACGAGAAGCAAGACCTTCATTTGACGAAAGATGTTTCAAGTGAGGCAGTGTTGAACATTGGATTCTGGGACTGCTCACAGAACACTGGCGGTGGAGGCAGAGGGGGACAGCAAGGACGGGGCCATTCACAATCAGACTGACCTACACCAGATGGGGAGGAGGGGGCCCGATCGAGCGAGACGGAAATTCAGCCAGCAGCATCGAACCAGGGAAGTGACATACAAACACACACACACATCATGCCATTGAGTAATTGGAAAATGTAGAAACACATTCTGTGGTAAAAAGGGCAGATTTGCCTGATTGCAAATTTAGTGGTAGATTTATTCACTCAATAGGAGCGGCTAGGGTAACTGTAAAGGAGAAGTTTTTGTATCACTTCAGAGTGAAGATAACGGTGATAGACAGTCATCCATTTCCCACATCAGTCAAAAACAGTTTTCCTTTATCATCTGTTCTGCCCAATAAATTTACTGGGCAGAGATCTGATTCTCCGGTTCGGCTTGGACCTCATTTTTCCACAAATGAGGGTCTTAAAGTCCGACAGCCATCTCCTACGATTGTTCAAAAACTAGCATTTGATGATAAAGAACTGGTGAATGTGTATCAATGGCTGCTGACATATCCTGATTCTCAGGCGTGTTGCGTTTGACTGATCAACGTGTTTTTCCACCTGCTGTGTTCATGGAGACTTCTTATTTGCATTGTACTGCTAACGTTGTTGATGATCCGTGTAAATGCTATGATGAGAGTTTTCTGTTAGAATGTGTGAATGATGAGCTCATGCTTAAAACTATGTAAAGGGGAGTTTGCTGCGCAGAGCTGGTTCCTGATACACTCACACCCACACACACCACAACACAAGCTGTGTCAAATCCCAGGGGCGGTCCACACATTTCACTAGCCAGGGGCCCACTGATAGATAGAGGGATTTGGGTCCAATCGTTAAAGATTGGGAGTCAGTCACTGATTGGGCACCTACACACACAGAATATGTCATGTACTCTATGTCACGTGACATGTATAAGATGAAAATCTGCACGAACGTAGCCGTTCTGCGCACATTGCTGTTGGTTGAGGAGGATGACGTTGGTGATGCCATTTTTTCACCTTTACGGGTAATTCTCATATCTCTGAGCTTCCTGCCGCGCTTTCAGATGTGCCATACTCACTCTGGGCAGCTCACAGATATGACGTAGGTTTAATGTCCACGTTCCGTCCAAACCCCAGTACCCATTGAAACGTGAAGCTGTTGATGGCATTCGGCCAGTGTTTACCTCTCTGTTTAAACAAGGGGTCATTATTCCGTGTAACGATTCCGGTACGCACTCCAGTGTTTCCTGTCAAAAAGATCAGAGACAAACCTCCTGACGAGTGGAGATTTGTCCAGGATTTACGAGCTGTAAATGCAGCTGTGCATGCACGCTCGTCCCAAATCCTTATCTGAGATACCCTCTCTGCACGTTACCTTATATCACACATGCCTGTTGGACATGCCTAATGTTTATGTCAAACGATGTAACACTCTGAATCCAGCGTCTCTTATGCCTTTGCCTGAAGACGGTGACGAACACGACTGTGTTGCCGAACTTTCCATTGTGTGCACACCTAGACCGGACTTAAAAGACGTTCCTCTGACAAACGCTGACCTCATTTTGTATGTTGATGGGTCTGCCTTTCGCGACCAAGGGGGCACTAATCGGGTGGGTTTTTCTGTTGTTTCAGATTCTGCTGTACTCCGTTCTGGACCGCTTCCATGTCACCTCTCAGCACAAGCAGCAGAGCTCATCGCACTAACTGAAGCCTGCACGTTTGCAGAAGGCAAAACCGTGACTATCTACACTGACTCACGTTGCTTTTGGGGTAGTACACGATTTTGGGGCAATTTGGAAGTGTAGGCAATTTCTGAAATCTGATGGCAAACCAGTACTTAACCATGTACTGGTTGCAGGCTTACTAGACGCCATTCTGCTCCCATCTGAAGTTGCAGTCTGTAAATGTGCCGCACACACAAGCAGTACAGACCCAGTTTCCCTAGGAAATGCGTCTGCTGACTCAGCCGCAAAGGCAGCTGCTCTGATTCCTCTCGCACCTCACGCACACTCATTTGTTAAAATCCCTGTCTCCTCCTTCACTGACAAAATGTCATCACTGACTTCCATGCAGCAGCTAGCTACACCAGTTGAGAAGGCTCAGTGGAAGGCTGCTGGGGCTGTGTTTGACCCAACCTCCAGCATCTGGGTTGGTCCAAATTCCAATCCATGTCTCCCAAGACATTTCTTCCCTCATTTTGCTAAGTTGACACATGGGTTAGATCATGTGTCAAAAGGGGGAATGTTAGAGGCTATCAATCAGGAGTGGTACACAAGGGGGTTCACAGTAACAGCTCAAAAGCACTGTGAAGCATGCCTAATTTGCATTATGCAAAATTCTGGTAGACCAGTAAAGGTTACAGGACCCGGAGCACATCCACCTCCCACCAGGCCATTTGAGCACCTAATGCTGGATTTCATTGAGCTTAGCCCATCAGAGGGTAAGAAGCACTGTCTGGTGGTAGTGGACATGTGGTCCAAATGGGTTGAAGCTTTCCCAGTAAAAGCACAGACAGCAAATGCTGTGGCAAAGGCACTACTGAGGGAAATCATTCCTAGATGGGGACTACCAGACAAAATTTCTAGCGACAACGGTTCACATTTTGCTAATGAGGCCATTACGCAGATAGGAGAATACATGGGCATGGACATCAGAAAGCATTGTGCGTATCATCCACAGAGTGGGGGTGGGGTGGAAAGAGAGAACGGCACAATAAAAAACAAACTAGCAAAATGCTGTGCAGACACAGGTCTGTCATGGACACAAGCTCTGCCCATTGTGTTGATGTACATGCGGATGCGGAAAAGAAGGAGGAGTCAACTCAGCCCATTTGAAATCCTTTTTGGGGCTCCTCCACAGATTGGACTCAAGGCTCCAGGATGTCCTCTTCCCTCCACAACTTTGTGTGAGGATGCTATGTTGTCATATTGTGTTAACCTATCATCCACTTTAGCAGACATCCGACGTCAGGTAGCAGCAGCCTTACCTACCCCTGCCACTGGTCCACTTCACCATCTCCAACCCGGCGACTTCGTGCTGGTCAAGGATTTCCGTAGAAAGAGCTGGAAATCCAATCGTTGGCAAGGTCCCTACCAGGTGCTTCTCGTCACCCAGACGGCGGTCAAGGTCGCTGAGAGAGCTACGTGGGTCCACGCCAGCCACTGCAAGGTTGTAGTCACAGGAAGGGAGAAACGGTAGAAACGGAAGAGACAACAAGTGACGTGTCCTAGTCACCAACGGAAGATGACAACAAGTGACGTGTCCTAGTCACCAACGGAAGATGACAACAAGTGACGTGTCCTAGTCACCACCAGCACCACACTTGCACTACATACACCAAAACAAAACACACACTACACACAAGGTGTCACGAGCGAGTGCCAGCTGAGCGGTTCCATATGCTCTCTGGTTCCTTGTTTGTGTTATCGGTGTGCGGAGTCTGACTGTTCGTGTCACAAAATCGACCAAGGGAATACACACACACCCCATGGAGCTTTCCCGCCTCGTGATGGGGGCTCGCCTGGACATATCCAACACAGGGGGCTGGGACTGGTGGTCCTGGCTTACATCAGGCGGGTGGGAAGCATGGCTGGCTAGAATAGTTACACCCGTGGCGATCATTTTCGGCCTATTAATCAGTTGTACCTGTTTGATTATCCCAATACTGAAGAAGTGCGTTTCCAACATGGTATCCTCAGCTTTCGTTCAGTATACTACTATTCCATTACACGACAATCCTTTGCTCCACAGTGAGATAGACAAGATAGAATCAGAAGAGTCTGATTCCGACACCACAATGTAATCCATGTGAATCCTCCTTTATGCTTACATTATATTAGGAGTCTGTCCTCCACAAAAACAGCCAGTTTTCTATGATATATTTGTGATATGTTTACTTAAACCAGCGATGGAGTGTATTCATTGATGTGTTATATCAGTCTATCCTGTCATTTATTCTTTTATTGTTTCTTTTATTATTTTCATGATTGATCAAGTATGATCAAAAGAGGGGAATGTAGTGGAAATTTCTTATTTCACCTTATATGCTAAACCAAATGCTTCTCATAACATTGTCTAAAAACACCTATATCATTTCCTGAGATGTGCTGTCTTCTTCTTTTCAAGGCCACACAGCTGATTGTTCAGACTAGGGTGAGACTCACACAAAGTCTAAACAAGAACGTCCCTGGTTCTGAGACACTAGCTACAGCTCAAGGACAGGGGTCTAATAACAATGAGACCTTGTGAAGACAGATGTCTGAACTTTCCTCCCTTTCTTTCTGTATATAAGCTTTGCTATTTTATTATATCTGCGCACACTCTCGCAGATTATTTATACTCTGTGAGACCTGTGTCTCTGTGTTGCATTTTTTTATGTTATTTGAAGCTTCAAATAAATTAACCAGAAAGACAACTCTGTTTGTTTCACCATTTATTTGTTTAACCACTCTGACTTGTACTCCCGAGTATTGAGCTTAAGATTTCCACAACAATTCTCTATCTTGTAAGGGGTCCTTGGCTGAAAAACAATTGAGAACCTCTGCTATACAGCACGCACAAAAGCACTCCCGACACGCAAATACACAGCAGACCTTAAAGCTCTGGCTGGGGTGTAGCGCTGGAGGAGTTCAGCTATATAGGCCGGAGCCAGCGGCTCTTTCCCGTACACTGAAAAAACTGAAACGTTGACTTAAATTAAATGTATTATGTCAGCAGATTTCAAATGACTGTATTAGGTTAGTTAAAAGCAATCATTTTATGTTTAAATACAAAATATTAGGTTGAACTTAATATTATATTATATTATATTGCTTTCAACTAACCTAATAGTTATGTGAAATCTGTTGACATAATACATTTAATTAAAGTCAATCATTTGAAGTTCCTCCTCTCCCTGGTAAAGTATAGCTTGACTCCTGTCCATGCGACAGGAGGAAGAGGAGGCTTCTTTGGCCTGAACATCATCTGCAGTCATCTACGTTCTTCTTCTTCTTCTTCTTCTTCTTCTTCTTCTTCTTCTTCTTCTTCTTCTTCTTCTTCTTCTTCCAGTCCCTTCCACTGGAACTGCATTATTTTAGCCAAATCATTATTCTCTTTTTCCCATGCTTAATCACTTGTGTTTTTACTTGAAAAAAGACAGTAAACGCATTACATCTTTTTGAAACAGATGGTGTCTGTTATGTCCCAGACTAGCTGTCTGTCCGCTCTGTGTTCATGACAGACTCTGCTTCACAAAGTAGGCTCAGTCTCACACTCCTCAACCCTCTGGGAATAAAACAACTGTTAAAGACCATCAACATGATGAGCTGCATGCTTGTCAACCAGCTCTCAGTGAACTACTTTCAATTGTATCACCAGATTTAAAGTTCTACCTCCATTTTAACCACCAGATTAACAATATTAATTTAATAATTACGTCTGTTAAATGTGGGGTAGGTAAATTTTGAGAAACCGGCTCGAGATACACTTTTTGTTATATTCCATGGAATGCTCTTAACATCCCGATAGCAATGAATATATGAAATGCTTTGACAAAAAATCCATAAAGAAATGTCATCTGTGGAAGCCGTAGTACTGTAAAAAGCACGACCAATCATCTGAGCCGGCCCGGCTAAAATAACTGGATGGCCTACCTGCCTGTCAGCCTTCCATCTGTGCACAAACTTATCTCGTGCCCTCATTGGTCATGTGCACATTCCTTTGTGTTGGAGGAGGGGCTCTGTAAGGAAGTGGCAGATTTTTTCCAGCTGTGTATTTTCAAATTCTAGCGCACTCGAGCTGGTTTCTCCAAAATTACCTACCCCACCTTTAATTGCTTTTTTTTTAAAGACATTTGATTAATTTAAAATCTAAAGATTTCTACTTGTTTACTTCATTATGTTTGTTGTAATCGTATTGTTTGGTTTATTCTGTACTGAGCAAAACTGTTGCACATCTGTCTGTCCTGGGAGAGTGATCCCTCATCAGTTGCTCTCACTGAGGTTTCTTCCATTCTCCCCCTGTTCTTTTTTTGACCATTTTGAGCAGTGCAAATATCTATAAACGTTGAATAATCACTGAAAAGCTGCCTACTTACTTAGGAGTTGTAAGTGTTTCCCCTACCGCCTTTTTTGTAGCTGAGTTTTGATATAGTTCAATGAAAAAACTGAAACGTTGACTTCAATTAAATGTATTATTATAAAAATGTTCACATAACTTTATAAGGTCAGTTGAAGCAATAATATTACGTTTAGATAAAAAATATTAGGTTCAACTTAATATTGTTGCTTTAACTAACCCAATACAGTAATTAGAAATGTGTTGACATAATACATTTCATTAAAGTCAGTTTCAGTTTTGTTCAGTGTATTCACCAACTGCGGAACATCTAACTGTTTCTATCTTCCCCCTTGTCCAATGAATGCCTTTGTAAGCACTCTTTGTAAGGGAGATACAAACCTGTTTAGTCAGCTTTTAGATTAGGCAACAATGGAAAATGTAAGATCCAAGCATGAGCAGTAATGGGTCAAATGATCATAGCTGTGGATGCTTGCATTGAGATGAAAAATAGAAAATGTTTTGGATGAAACAGAATGTCCTAAACTTTGGTGTAACATTTTGGATCGGAAATGTTCATCTATTCAAATCTTTTGCCATAGTTTTACAGTGTTTTGTAAACATTTTATGCTCCATTACGAAGAAAAAACGATGTAAATTGTTGGCAGCTCTACTGCCAGTGACCAGCTCTACTACATTTAGAAGAATTCTATAAAAAAGTGTACATTTTGTAATGAATCACTGTCAGACACCACAATCACCCCTTTTAATTATTAAGACTTGCACTGCAGATCTTTTGGGGATGTATTTGCTATGCTATATGAAGAGAGTGCTTGTTGAACAATGAGTTCATCATAGCGTGGGTTTACAGCCTGTCCCTGGTCACATGCATGCTTGAATTAAAGCCACACTTCCATCTGTTTTTGTCTCTCATTGTCTGTCAAATCGTTTTTGATGAAAATCTTGGTGCCTTCCCCCCCCCTCTCTCCTTTCCTCTTCATTCTTGAATCTGTGCCGCTTAACCACATCTGACCTTGGCCTACTTGCCTGCTCCTTATATTTTCCCTTATGATGTACATATTCAACCTCATTTCACAATTGATCTCAATCAGCAGTTGTTCAACTTTAGATTCTGAAACTTAGGGTCATTGTAAAATCCTTTCTCTTGTTTCGCTTGTACAAATTAAATTGAACTTCACTTTAGATTTGAGGCATAGTTTCTTAAAAGGTCCCATGGCCATTTCTACTGATCATAATTCCATTGTTGGACCAATGGGTCCATTTGGGTATGGGCACGTCACAGAACCCAGGAAGCAAACAATGGAAAAAGAGAAATGTCCAACGAGGCGTTCTGGGGCAGCATAGACAGGTCTTTTCTGTGTTAGAGTTGTACTCGCTACAGGGTGTACTTTGAGGGTTTGTGACTCTGCAGACCGTTTACATGCAGAAACACCTTCATAACACACAAGGGGACAGGTAATAACCAGAAAAGCATGACATGGGCCCTTTAAGACCATCTAAAACATGTTGTAAGTATTGCAAACAGATTGTAATGTCCTTTAGATCTTTGATGATGGTGCCTGTTCTCTGTGACGGTCACTAAGCATTGTATCATAAAACCAGTGAACCAATACAGACGTGGAATAGATCCTCTGGGAAGCTTTAATGTTCTGTGTGGATGACACTGTGTTTGGTTAATAGATGTTAAATGACCTTCATGGTACATTTTGAGTTCATGTTAAATTTTTTATATTTAAATTAAGGAATCTAGGCTTCAAAATGGTTCTTGACATTGTGTCTCCCATCATCACACGTCTCTTTGTTGCGGTGGTTCTATTGATTTGCTTAATAATTTCTATTACCTACATTCTCCGATTTTTAGATGTTCAATGTCATTACTAGATCAGCCATTTATTATTGTTTTGAAGTACAATTAAAGAAAACAAGTCGTTTAGTCAAGCCCTCAGTATAACGTCAACGCTATTGCCGCACTTCAGCCTCCAGGTGGCACCATTTATTCAGTTAACATTGGAAATAATAAAAATGGTAAAAAACTACAATGCAGACCTAGTGGTCGGAGGAAGTCCCTCAGAGTTAAACGTTAAATACATAAACCTGTTGAGATGCAGGGGTTAGGGTTGAGTGTCATAATGTCTTACCTTGATCCATTAAAGTGAAACATTCAAAGAAATGCAAACTTCAATCAATTGAAACGGAATGCTTTTAATGAAATAAAATAATCATAAAACCAGCTGCAGTTTACAGTTTAAAGCAGTTTCATTATGATCAACATATCAATGAACTGTTTCATGGAGAGTCCTTAGGAGCAGCTTTGAGGCTTTTATCCATCAGTGTCTTCAAACCTGTAGCAACCAGCAGATTTCCAAGTGTGTGTAGGTTAAAAACACAATATATGTTCCCAAAGTGAAAATTAAAAAGAGTGGCAGAAAAACTTCTTCAACCAAAATAAATCCATCCTGGATTTACCCAACTCATATTTGTGCAGTCGGGCACTTGTCAGATAATCCCACCTCAGCAGGCCAACAAATCATGTCCAATCCTCTCTGAGTACTCGTCTTATTCGCGAGGTGCTCTTGGCACTGGGGCTTTCATCACTGATTCCATTGGGTTTCACAAGGACATGTCATGTTTCCTCCAGTGACCTCCGGCCATCTACAGCCATTCACAGTGTGTCTGTCTTATCAAAGAGTCAGGTGGTCCACTTACAGAGTGTGTGTGTTCCCCTTACTCATGAAGAGTCACAACCCCACCTGGATCAGTCTTTTGAAGGTAGTATATGACCTTTTCACATCATCATCTGGGAAGGTATTCCTGTGGAACTCCGCTAAAGTTTCTGCTCTTCAGCGCCTGGTCAACGGTAAGAATAAAGGGGTCAATCATCTGCCTCATATCAGGAGTGAATGGGTCAAAAGAGGGTCTCTGTCCCCCTGAACGTTTGAAGTGTCCGTCCTGGTTGCTCTGGGCGCAGAACAGCCTCTCCTCGGTCATGGAGACGTTTAGAAAGGCTGTGATGAGACGCAGCTGAGGGACCAGAGCCATCTGCAGCTCCTCGTAGTGCACCACCAGCAGGCGGCGGCCAAACCTCAGCCAGCTCAGAGCATGGGACGCCCACCAGGGGGCGTAACTGGAGACAAATTCTGGCCATTCTGTGGGTGAAAGAGAGAGAAGTTAAGGACATTTAGTCTAGTTTACACTGCCTGCTACCGCTTGACTCAAATCAACTCAAACAGTTCATTTACTCTTTTTAGTTTTCCACTGCAGATAGTAGAATAGATACTAGTGATTCCAGAGTCTGCTGCAACATCTCTAACATGACACACTGATATTGATAGTGTGCAGCAAAGCTTAAGAGTTATTAGGTTGTGTCTATAGTATATGATATTTATATACACAAACATTTCCCAACTTGGGATCAGTAAAGTACTTCTTATTCTTATCTTATATATAAATATGCCATCACATATATATATATATATATATATATATATATATATATAAATATATCTTATATCAGGTTATTTTGAGTAAACACATTTCTCTGCCTGTATGAAGTACCCTCTCTGCACAATTCCCTTCAGCATATACACCATGTTGTCATTTGGAAGAATTGTTTCAGGGAAGTTCAAGAACATGTTCACCAACAGCAGATAACAGAACAGTTGTCTAAGCGTTGTTTGATTCCTGAGAAATGGATGTCACACAGTCAATAACAGCAAATGGTGTAAGTTCTGTAATATCTGTGACCACTTACGAATGTGCAAAACTAATAGATCCTGGCTTTGGTAGCGATTACATCTCCTGTCAGTGTGTGGCATTTTCTACACATTGAATGGAATAATTGACTTTACTACTGTATGCCATGTTGAACATAGTGTACTGTATAGTATTGTGTATTTAGTGTTTGACATATTGTAAGTAGGGGACAAGAGTTCCGTTTGTGGTTACAGAGGTCACTGGGTAAACAAAGTGTGATAGCCCAGTGTACAGAGTATTGTACATGCTGTGTGCAGCTGTCTATGTAATGTAGGGCGTAGTGTATGCTGCATTGAACATAGTGTATGTAAAGTGTACATGGTATACACCCTATTGTACTTAATGTAGTGTATGGCAATGTGCACATATTGTAGAATGTACTTACAGTAGTGTGTGCCGTACTTAACAAAGTGTATGACATTGTGTACTTAGTGGATGCCATATTGTATGAGTGTACACTGAAAAAACTGATACATTGACTTTAATTAGATGTATTATTTTAAAATGTTCACTTAATAGTATTGCTTCCAACTAACCTAATACAGTTATTTGAAATCTGTTGAAATAATACAATTAATTAAAGTCAACGTTTCAGTTTTTTCGGTGTATATCCAATTTCATTTTAATTGCGTGAGTTAAGAGAGCTACGATTGCCATCACCTACTTACTGTGATTACGCATATAATATAGCAGTGGACTGTATTACCTTTGCTTTTCAACTGTACGTCTGTAGCGTGTCCTAAATGTCCGGCACACTTGCGGTTGAACTCAGCCATGAGGGAGCGGTACGGGTTTCGAATCAGCAGGATGGCAGAATCGAACATCTCGATCTCTTTCTGACCGCTCTCGTGGGTCTTCACACTTATGCTGCGGCCACTCTTCCAGTAGTCCTTCTCTCCTTTGAAACCTGGTGCCATGAATACATGAATGAATAATGCTCAGCTGCGAGGCATATTTCACAGAGCGCTCGCTCAAACACTCTTTGAACAGTCAGCTCCCCACCTCTGTTGTACAGCGTGCCATCGAAATAGAAGCTGCCAGTGTAGTATCCCGTCACGAGCTCGATCAGGTGTCGCACCCAGGTGTTGCCTGCACCAGGAAAACTAGACAGAGCCACCAGGGAGCTGGATCTCTGAGGCAGAAACATCCTCTCTTTGCACCTGGAGTCTACAAGGAGATGGGTTGTCATTTTTACTCTGCTTAAGCAAGCAGAGCTGCACCAGGTAAAACAAATATATCACAAAGTGTGGATGCAGGAAGCACAAAATGACTCATTCTCAAAATGATGCAGAACAAGTCATGTTGCACACATTGTAGCATGGTTGCAAAAGTGAACAATTGGGACAGAGTTGAATTTCGGGTCTGATCTAAATTTGGGATGTGACACTGCTTTCAAGAGCAATTATTTCCCCAAGGAAACAACACAACATTAATGCAGAGGCCCAGATATCTTAGCTGATATTTACAGAACATTTCACAGGAGGAAATAGTGTGTGAAACTTTGCTGCTGTGCGTGATCCTTAAACATGAATGATATGGCAGGAAATGATTACATTCTCCCATCCTCCTTTACCAAATAAGACCCTGCTGCATATCTCACCGAGCACAGGGGTGTGATACACCTGGTAGTGGTCCAGCTCGGGGGCTGCTGTGTGGGTGGAGTTGCTGGTGTGGTTCAGCCCAGTGTCCCCACACACACTGCTGATTGAGACTGAACAGAGAGGACGTCCATGTACAGAAACAGTGGGGCTTCTTGAACACAGCCAACGGGAGCTCCTGCAAACAAAAAAACAAAAACTCAACATATATTAATTTTTCTCTAACCACTTGCATGTATGTGTCAGCTAAGTTCAGCAGTGACGTCTGCATCACTTCATCATCCGTTTTGATGATCTTATTCTCATTATTCCGGTAACAGAAGGTGAAAATGCACTATGACACTATGCACAAACGCACATCCACACACACTGCATGTGGGTAATAATCTGAATGAAGTCACCACCTGATGATACAGTATCAATCCCACAGGAAGGGCCAGATGTTGAAACAAATGTCCTTGTGGCCAAACGGTGGTATTACAGTGTCGGTCAGTCCGTGATGTCGTTTGGGCCCAAAAATACTTTTCCCCATTGACTAAGATTGGGAAAGTGACGTCTGTAAATCAGCGTCTAATATTTTGAGGGACATCAACATCACAATTCACTTGAAACACTTGAAGAGCTCATTTTTAATTCGTTAAACATTGAGCTAAATCCAAATCCAGTGTTTAAACCAGGGAGTATGCCAGTGATCTGCAGGGAGCTGAGGCAGCTCTCTGATCTGTGAGTCTGCTGTACTACAGGAGGAGAAACACTGGTACACTACAGGAAGATCTGTGCAACAAACTGATCAGGGCTGTTATTTTAGAGGACTGATACAAACCTTGTCGGTGCAGGTCTCCACGCAGGACTGAGTGGTCAGGTTGGGCTGGAAGGAGGAGACGGGGAAGGTGCTGATGGTGCTGTTCGGCAACTTGAAGCAGCCGCGGTGGTGCACGTTTTTGACTGGAACAGACAACATTATAAGATGGTGGAACACTTAACAGGATAACATACACTTAGATTCAACTGCACTGACCAGCAGGAGAAATATTGATTAATATGAGGGTTGACTATTGTGAATAGATATATATAAGGGCTGAATTTAAATAATCCTTTCCAAAGTGTTCCTGCCCTAATTACATTTGCACACTTAACTGAATCTGGTGTGTAATAGATTCAGCTGCAAATCTCCAGAGACACTGAAGCCTCCAATCATGAATATTGATCATGTATATGGTATGAAGCCTTTATAATGAATTTGACCTTGCCAACATCAATTATGTGGTGCATAGCTTAAAGAAGAAAAGAGTTCTGAAAGAGAATCTATAATCAGTGTTGTCTTATTTTCCACATAGCTATTAATATGTTGTGTTTGGATTATCAGGGCCAATACACAACTCTAGAGATGTTTTTCTTTATCTGTTGTTTTGAAGGAAATGAACAGTAGATTGAATCATGCTGCATCACAGCTATCTGTGACATGCCACATGCAAACAATGTGAAACTCTGTCTAAAGACTCCACATAGGCAATATTCGTATACAGATTAGCAATCAAGAATGAAGTTACTCGTCATGCAAAAAAGCACCTGTTTTTCAGCCTAAATCATGAAGTGGCCCTGCAAGCACGCAAAGAGCCCATCACTCAGGGGAACAGCTCAAATCTTTCTACATGTTTGTAATACAAATGTTCTTGCGGCAAAGGAACTCCAACATCAGACATAGAGCTGGTATAAGGCTTTAAGAGTATTGATCATATTGAGGACAAATATTTCAGTAAGAGTTGCAATGTTTTTGGAAAAGTAATTTCCTAAAACTCTGTCTAGGCTTTTCCGAGAAATTAGACTCAAATATGAATTAGTCGTCCATTTGTTGTTGACTATTTTCAGCCACGGATGAACACACATTTAGTGATGTAGGGCAGTGGCTGCTGGTAGATAGATAGATCTTTCATTTGTCATTGTACAGTACAACGAAATTACAATGAACTCACGGTGCCAACACGCAACAACAAGACACTATAAAAACAACAAGACACTATAAAAACAAGAAATGGGACTTAAATAGACATGATAGGGAATATGTACATAAATAAATAATAAAGGACTGCAGAGTCCTGGGTGTTTGGAGGACAGACCAGGGGTATTGCTATGCACAATAAAGACTGCAGAGAATATATAATATATGTATACTGAATATATTATATCACTAAGGCTGGTGCTGATAGCTCCGAGCTGCTGGAGTAATGCATGACATGAGTTGCATATCAGAGTGTCAGAGCAGCGATGGAAAGATGTACAGTAACGTTAACCACT
>CM053247.1:44771660-44773122 GCA_028583405.1 Pogonophryne albipinna | reverse complement strand
GATTTTAAATTAAATGTAACTTCATATTGAGTTCACTATGTAGATCAGGCTGTAAAAATGCTATGTAGTCAAGCTCCAGCACTTTTTATAAATGAACTCAAAGCAGATAAAACACGTGGTTCCAGCTTGAACCCTCAGAAAAGGAGTCCTCAAATTTAACATGTTCATATTTTTTGTTTCAAATATTTTCATTGAGAAAGAAGCATACAAGTGTTAGCAATGGTACAGACTTCTTTTCAACATAGAAGACAAACAGAACAGCCAACAAGAGATAACTAAGACAGAACATAGCATGACAGGAATACTATACTTAATGACATTAGTCATACTGGGAAAGAACATACAAAATAGTATATATAATACAAATAAATAAATACACATATTTATTCTTCTACCACCCATCAATTTATTTGGGATCGATGGTGAGATTTGACGGTTCTAATCTTAGTAATTTCCCTCCCTAATTATCTCCCCTCTCCTCTCAGGGGCCCGAACCCCAGCAAGGTGATCCAGCAGCTCCTGGCGTTGCACATCGACCAGCAGCTCCACATCTTCAACTCCCTGAAGGCTCACCTGACGGAGAAGGGTTTCCTGCCGGCGCTGGAAGACGTTATGGCCTAGACCCCCTCCCCCACTGTGGCTCACCCTGAGGGGGAGGAGAGAGAGGAGGCAGCAGCACCCCGAGGACCCCCTGCTGACCCGGGACACTGGCAGTGATTTGTGTGTGAGCGTCATTTGATTTGGGAGTCCAGTGTTTGTGAGTTACTGTACTGTCACACATTTCTGTTATAGACGACTTGTATTACCACTGTTGGTCAGATAGACATTTCTACCTGGATATCCTCTATATACCTATTAATGTGTGTTTTTCAGTATGAATGCACAGCTCTCAACACTCGATGTACTGTATTGTTACCCCCCCCTCCTCCTCCACAGATTCTAAGTTTCTCTGTCGTGATTGTTTATACATGGATGTTTTTTATATTTGTTCTATTATATCTAAATGTCGTGTTTTATTCAGACTGAATTCAGCTTTGCCATTCGCCACGTGCATTTATATGTCAGTTTGTGTCTGTTTTTCCTGTGTTTTCGGTTCCAGAACAAAATGACTCAGGGTGCGAGTGAGACTAGAGAGGGTGCAGTGGTAAAGTGCTATTTTTATAAGTGGGGAGTGGACCCAACACCCTCTAAGGGGGTCCTCACCTCCTCTAGGGGGGTCCGGGGGCATGCTCCCTCGGGAAGATTTAAAAAAAAATATTGAAGTTAAAAGCATCAATCTGGTGCACTTTGAGAGCAAAATGAAGAGATCTATGGATACATCTCTCAACACCCATATGAAACAGAACTGTAAACAGATTTACTTTTTCTTTATGGATATTTTACAAATCACTCCCCTTTTAAGACCGAAATGTCTACAGGCATGGCATCTTTTTTACAGGAATATTCCAGCCAATCTCTGTTT
>CM053247.1:44729160-44764160 GCA_028583405.1 Pogonophryne albipinna | reverse complement strand
AAAGTAGAGACACTACATACTGATATACCACTGAACATCAGCAGGAGAGGACTCTTTAAAGTAGAGACACTACATACTGATACACACCTGAACATCAGCAGGAGAGGACTCTTTAAAGTAGAGACACTACATACTGATACACACCTGAACATCAGCAGGAGAGGACTCTTTAAAGTAGACACACTACATACTGATACACACCTGAACATCAGCAGGAGAGGACTCTTTAAAGTAGAGACACTACATACTGATATACACCTGAACATCAGCAGGAGAGGACTCTTTAAAGTAGAGATACTACATACTGATATACACCTGAACATCAGCAGGAGAGGACTCTTTAAAGAGACACTACATACTGATATACACCTGAACATCAGCAGGAGAGGACTCTTTAAGTAGAGACACTACAAACTGATATACACCTGAACATCAGCAGGAGAGGACTCTTTAAAGTAGAGACACTACATACTGATATACACCTGAACATCAGCAGGAGAGGACTCTTTAAAGTAGAGACACTACATACTGATATACACCTGATCATCAGCAGAAGAGGACTCTTTAAAGTAGAGACACTACAAACTGATATACACCTGATCATCAGCAGAAGAGGACTCTTTAAAGTAGAGACACTACAAACTGATATACACCTGAACATCAGCAGGAGAGAACTCTTTAAAGTAGAGACACTACATACTGATATACGGCTGAACATCAGCAGGAGAGGACTCTTTAAAGTAGAGACACTACATACTGATATACACCTGAACATCAGCAGGAGAGGACTCTTTAAAGTAGAGACACTACATACTGATATACACCTGAAACATCAGCAGGAGAGGACTCTTTAAAGTAGAGACACTACATACTGATATACACCTGAACATCAGCAGGAGAGGACTCTTTAAAGTAGAGACACTACATACTGATACACACCTGAACATCAGCAGGAGAGGACTCTTTAAAGTAGAGACACGACATACTGATATTACACCTGAAACATCAGCAGGAGAGGAATCTTTAAAGTAAAGACACTACATACTGATATACACCTGAACATCAGCAGGAGAGGACTCTTTAAAGTTAGAGACACTACATACTGATATACACCTGAACATCAGCAGAGAAGGACTCTTTAAAGTAGAGACACTACATACTGATACACACCTGAACATCAGCAGGAGAGGGAACTCTTTAAAGTAGAGACACTACATACTGATACAGCACCTGACATCAGCAGGAGAGGACTCTTTAAAGTAGACAGCACTACATACTGATTACACCAACTGAACAATCAGCAGGAGAGGACTCTTTAAAGTAGAGACACTACATACTGATATACACCTGAACATCAGCAGGAGAGGACTCTTTAAAAGTAGAGACACTACATACTGATATACACCTGAACATCAGCAGGAGAGGACTCTTTAAAGTAGAGACACTACATACTGATATACACCTGAACATCAGCAGGAGAGGACTCTTTAAAGTAGAGACACTACAACTGATATACACCTGAACATCAGCAGGAGAGGACTCTTTAAAGTAGAGACACTACATACTGATATACACCTGAACATCAGCAGGAGAGGACTCTTTAAAGTAGAGACACTACATACTGATATACACCTGATCATCAGCAGAAGAGGACTCTTTAAAGTAGAGACACTACAACTGATATACACCTGATCATCAGCAGAAGAGGACTCTTTAAAGTAGAGACACTACAAACTGATATACACCTGAACATCAGCAGGAGAGAACTCTTTAAAGTAGAGACACTACATACTGATATACTGAACATCAGCAGGAGAGGACTCTTTAAAGTAGAGACACTACATACTGATATACACCTGAACATCAGCAGGAGAGGACTCTTTAAAGTAGAGACACTACATACTGATATACACCTGAACATCAGCAGGAGAGGACTCTTTAAAGTAGAGACACTACATACTGATATACGGCTGAACATCAGCAGGAGAGGACTCTTTAAAGTAGAGACACTACATACTGATATACACCTGAACATCAGCAGGAGAGGACTCTTTAAAGTAGAGACACTACATACTGATATACACCTGAACATCAGCAGGAGAGGACTCTTTAAAGTAGAGACACTACATACTGATATACACCTGAACATCAGCAGGAGAGGACTCTTTAAAGTAGAGACACTACATACTGATATACACCTGAACATCAGCAGGAGAGGACTCTTTAAAGTAGAGACACTACATACTGATATACACCTGAACATCAGCAGGAGAGAACTCTTTAAAGTAGAGACACTACATACTGATATACGGCTGAACATCAGCAGGAGAGGACTCTTTAAAGTAGAGACACTACATACTGATATACACCTGAACATCAGCAGGAGAGAACTCTTTAAAGTAGATACACTACATACTGATATGAACTTTGGGATTTTAGCATTTGTAAACAATTTACATTCACAAAAAACCTACATATCAAACTACAGGAAAGGAATTATACGGCCTCTTTAAAGTCAAATATCCGTGTAATTTATTAGAAATTGTAAGACATTCACATCCAAAAACCAACACATCCAAACTTTTAACGACACACACCTCGATACTTCCCACATTACTATTAATGCTGTGTTAAGTTGGAGCGCAGCTTTAATCCATAAAAAATGTAATGACTTCCATTAAATCCATATCCTCATTTGTGATATTTTACTGTGATGTGGAAGTGGTAGATAAACGCAGCTCGCTCTGTAATGACCCCAGAGCTCCATCTCCAACATCTGAATAAAAAGTGATTGCATGAATACTGATGGCTCATATCACAGGAAGCAGGTGGCGCCAGTCCAAAAACGGATTTGACTGCTTGATTTATTGATTAAAGGTTTTTAAAAAAGTGTGTTTAGCCAGACTGACGTAAGATTATTTACTGTCCTGGAGTCTGATTGCTTGGAGAGTCCTGTCAACATGTCCACTATGTCTCAGTTAAAAAATGCTATTAAAACATGAACCCTTTGCTCCATAATCAAGTAATATACATCTTCTTTTTCATAAAAAGCTAAGCTATGAGCATATGTAGGCTACAGGGATGTCACATGGATGTACAAATAGTTATGAGACCATAAGTACAAAAGAAAAAACAAGACGAAAATGTTAAAATAAACCGTTAAAAGTGGGTTAAAACGATCATATATGCCATGCAACACAGACACAAACACAACTAGATTATACCACAGTGTTATAAAATGCTAGTGAATATTTCATAAACACCAAGGGATTGCTAAGACGTGACACAGGTGAGCCATTAACAACAACAACAACAACAACATATTTAGCAGTTTGTCTTCTGAAAAATTAATATAAGAAACATTTCTGAAGCTTAAATAAAATGAAGGTACATTACATCCCATATAGAGGTCTTCCCATCAGCGAACAGAGGTTCAGTTCCCAGGCAACAGAGGAAGAGGAGGAAGAGGGGGAAGAGGAGGAAGAGGAGGAAGAGGCCATCCCCATTTCTATGATTGTGTGGGAAAGGCCAGTGATGAAGCACCCACAATTTCACATCAGAGAGAGATAAAGAGTCTTGGTGAAATGATGAAGAGAGGAAGCTGTTAGAAACCTGTTTATGACTTTTATACCCTCCACTGACGCAGGATCCTGAAGAACAAGTCTGTTTTAATTAAAAGACTTCAACAAGAGACATCCACTGATAAAGAGATGCATTTAAAGTCTTTATAGAGTGGTGAAAGAAAAAGTACTAAAACCTGGAAATGTGTCAGCATTTTAGCACTTCCTGTCCTCTGCTCCCCCCCCGCAATGTAACACTTCCATTTCTGCCCCTGTTTTATGTTTTGTCCTTATATGTTTCTTTGTTAAGCGACCTTGGGTTGATGAAAGACGCTATATAAATTAAAGTTATTATTATTATTATTATTAATTGTTTTCTGAATGTGCTTTTATGTCAGTAAATACCCCAATGGTGAATTTAAAAAGGGCCATTGCTAACAAGTGTCTAAATGAGACGACTAAACGTCATCACGCCCAACATTAGCCCCCTTTAGCTTAGCGGTGGTGACGTGAAGTCATGTGACCGTGCTGTAGTTCCTTTATAGCCCAACATTAGCCACCTTTAGCTTAGCGGTGGTGACGTGAAGTCATGTGACCGTGCTGTAGTTCCTTTATAGCCCAACATTAGCCACCTTTAGCTTAGCGGTGGTGACGTGAAGTCATGTGACCGTGCTGTAGTTCCTTTATAGCCCAACGTTAGCCGCCTTTAGCTTAGCGGTGGTGACGTGAAGTCATGTGACCGTGCTGTAGTTCCTTTATAGCCCAACGTTAGCCGCCTTTAGCTTAGCGGTGGTGACGTGAAGTCATGTGACCGTGCTGTAGTTCCTTTATAGCCCAACGTTAGCCGCCTTTAGCTTAGCGGTGGTGACGTGAAGTCATGTGACCGTCCTTTATAGCCCAACGTTAGCTTTGTTAAAATGAGGATATTATCCTGCTGAACAAAATGTGTTTAAACATCATAAACGTTTGTTTGTTTTTCTGCAATAATCTAAAATCAAATGGGATGGAGATGCTTACTTCCGGGAAGGCCTACAAAACACACTATGCTAAGCTAGGCTACCTTTCTCTTCACTAAAGCAAGAATAAGCAAATTACTTGAAATGTCAAACTTTGCGGCTAAGGTAAGGGTAGAGAAAGCAAGATCGTGACTTTTAAATCTTTGGGTTCTTGTCGTTTGGCGAGGGCTTAATTGTTACTTATTTGACACAAATGGAGCGTCTTTTCTTATTAAAAGATGAAATTTTACTAAAATACATCAATATCCACTGATAAGACGAGCATAAAGATGTTGATGGACAGATTCTGTCTCCTGTCTTCATGCTAAGCTAGGTTTACAGTCTTCTTACTAATGCTAAGCTAGGCTTGCTACCTGTTGACTGCAACAAGATTAAGTGCATTTCCTGAAAGTCCAACTTCTTCTAACTTTGCGTCTAAGTTAAAGGGGAAAGAATGCAATGTCACAACTTTGAATAATTTGAGTTTGTGTCATTAGTGAGTGCTTAATGTAACTGACGTTCATGTGTTGGCAGAAGTTAAGTACTCCAGCTTTAAGGATAGTTGACATTCACGTTGTGTGTGTTATTTCTTAACGCAATCCATTTCGATTTGATACGAAACACCGCTTGTTAATCATATCCATTCTGCAGTCAGTCCACGTTCGCACAGAATTTGCAATTCCCAGCTTGATGTTTTTTAACAACTTGTGGCATTAAATCAACAGCTGGATAGTCCACATGATGGGAATTGACAGATACAAATTATGTGTTTCATACATATTTGGTTGATTGCAGTTGAATCAGTAACAACCATTGTCTGCCGATTGAAACACGTACTGTATGAGTGCTTAATGCTATTTGATGATAAATAATGCAGTGTTTTGTGTCTGATGTAATGAACGGCTCTCTTATCTCCCTTCATTAAAAAACATGTGTCATATATTAATTGAGTTCTGGGTTTAAATTGGTGAGATGTCATAACTACATGACGCTATGCAGGATTAACTGAAGCTTTTCATGGTTCCTCGATGAAAGGGAACGATTATTATGTATCTTTCGGTCTCGTTGATAGAATCAGGATGCAATCTGTGTCAATCATTGATTCCCCATTGATTGTAATGCATAGAAGATGAAGCCATTTGGATGCAGAGATGGAAGAAGTACTCAGTAAAAGTAGAAGTACTACAGTGTTAAAATACTCTGTTACAAGTAAAAGTCCTGCATTCAGAATCTTATTTAAAATAAAAGTGTTAGCATGAAAATATCCTTAAAGTTGGGGTAGGTAAGTTTCAGAAACCGGCTCGAGATACACTTTTTGTTATATTCCATGGAATGCTCTTAACATCCCGATAGCAATGAATATCTGAAGTGCTTTGACAAAAAATCCATAAAAAAATTTCATCTGTGGAAGCCGTGGTACTGTAAAAATACAACCAATCCGTTGGATTATTGGATTGCCGCCCTGTCTGTCAGCCTTCCATCTCGTGCACGCACAAATGTATCTCGTGCCCTCATTGGGCGTGCCGTCATTGGGCGTGCATTGCGCGTTCATGTGGGTTGGAGGAGGTGCTCTGTAAGGAAGTCTGAAGGAAGGGGCAGATTCTTTTCGGTTGTGTACTTTCAAATTTTAGTGCACTCGAGCCGGTTTCTGAAACTTACCTACCCCACCTTTAAAGATCCAAATTAATAAATTTGACTGTGGCTGTCTTTGTGGTGTCTTTTTATCTGATGTCCGTACATGTTTAACAACCTCACTGGTTTCATCTTGCATAAGGTTTGCAATTATAATTTATAGACTTATTTTGTCCATCAAGTACTTTGTTAGATATACAAACCAAACCAAAAGAAGTGAGGAAAGAAAAGTGTACTTACTCAGTTACATTTCCGTTTCCAGGGACATTTTCCACAGCTCTTTGATTCGAGAGTCGTTGCATTCAACGAACGGAAATCATCTGTTATGTATCTGCGTACGGATCACTCCAAACCTCGCCTGTGTAATAATGGCAAACAGAATTAAGGATATTGGAACATCAAAATTGCCATTACAAGTTGCATTAAGTGAAAATACTCAAACACAATTACCTCACATTGGTACTTAAGTACAGTACTTGAATACATGTACTTAGTTACTTGGATACTGTTGATATATTACATCTCTATTACACTCACTTTGATGCTGTTGCCGTCTCTATGGTGTCTTGTTATCTTGTGTCTGATGTTTAACAACCTCACTGGTTTCAAAACATCTTGCATTAGGTTTGCAGTTGATGTATTTATTAGTCCATCAAGTACTTTGTTAGATATACAAACCAAACCAAAAGAAGTGAGGAAAAGAAAAAGTATATTTACTCAGTTGCATTTCCGTTTAAGGGACATTTTCCAAAGCTCTTTGATTCGAGAGTTATTGGTACATTTGGTATGCAGTGGTGTGTATTAGCCATAAAAGGGGAATAATCATCATCTTCATGTCAAACTGGCCACTGACGGCCAATCAGCAGCAGCAGCAGGCTCTCAGCGGGAGCACCATGAAGAAATCAAGCACTGATGCTCAGCAGTGATTACAAGCTGGAGTGAGTCAATGTGCAAGTGCTATTCCGATATCATGTAATGACCCTTCTTCATTCATCACCTTATGGAGGATAATCAGAGGACTGAGGAGAGGCGATTTGAAAGATGATGCAGGAGATTTACTGACAGTCATTTAAGATACACTACAAATATTTAGAGACATCTGCAGGAGTGAAGTTTAAGGTCAAATGTGTGTTTTTTCTTTCCTGAATCTTCCCTGGATCTACCTTGGGTCTTTCCTGCGTCTTCTTTGGAACTTCCCTGAATCTTAACTGCATTTTTCCTGAAACTTTGCTTGAGCCTGCAGACCGTTCACATGCAGAAAAACCTTCATAACACACAAGGGGACGGGTAATAACCGAGAAAGCATGACATGGGACCTTTAAGTCAATGGGGAAAAGTATTTTGATGCACGGACGGAAACAAACATTGTAGTACCACCGCTTGGCCACTAACTGGGTCAACCTGTGCCTTTATTCATCCAAATTAAAATATATTATTTTACCTAAGGCTTATGATACAGTACCTAGCCATGCAGAGGACACTTTTATATGTCTCATATGTTACAGAAATGTCTCTGATGTACTCTCATCTAAACACAGTGTTTCCTATTTCTATGTGGGATGTGGGTTTAGTTAGCATCCTGTTTGAGAAAGAGATAACAGTGCGAGAAGACAGAAGAAAGTACGATCCCCCCTCTGTTGTCTTCCCACCAAGATATGTGTTTGTATACATTTCATTTTCTGAAAACGTTGTCAGATATCTTGCTTCCCCTTCTGAGGTTTGATCTCTGTCCTTTTAGTCTGTCTGTGTGATGCTGTGAGACTTTCTTCAAACAACACAATAAAACACCCCCAAAAACAACTGTGCTGTAACGTCACTGTTTACCCGTGTGTCGATTTGAGGATAAAGACCGGACGTTTGGTTGGAAGGTTAGAGCAGCTTCTGAGCAACACATACATGAATAAGTTCTTTACCATCCATCTTCTCCTTCGGGATTCTAATCCAACCAGTTATTTTTGTATTGTTCTAACATGCTTGAACCTTAATCCAGAAATCACACACAATAGATTTCACAAAATGTTTATGTGTTGTTGGATAACATTTAGCCAGGAAGTTGAATGACAGTGAGATCAGTCGAGCTCTGATGAGACGAGAAGACGCATTCGAGGCTTATGATGATAGATGTAAAAGCTTGATGTCGGTTATTTCTGACAAACCTCATCTCAGCGCTGTCCGTCTGACGGCATTTACCCTCTCCTCCTCTTCACAGTCCACAGCGTGATTAGAGCCAGCGCTCTGAGATATAATGTCACACTCAAAAGACATTCAATAGATCTGAACCGCAGCGTACCGTCTCTCCATCTCTGTAAGTCCTTACGTTGTGTTTATTCACCCCTTTACACTCAAAAAACACATATGTATTCAAAAACATGGTCAATATGAATCAGTTTTTAACCGTGTAGGGTGAGGTAATGAAGTGCATTTACTCAAGTGGTATGTTTAATAACAATTTGAAGTACATGGTGGTATTTCCATTGCATGCTACTTTTCTACTTCAGTATTTATCAGACAGCTTCTTACAGTTTCAGATGATTAGCTAATATGAAATATAAATAACCAAATACATAATCATGTACATATCATTTTAGGTTCAAATATCCAGCATCAAGTCATTTAAATGCATCAATGATCATAATCCAGTGATTCTGAAATGGTACTTTTGTACTTTTTGGTACTTGAGTATATTTTGATGCCAATACTTTTGTAATTTTACGTCAGTACTATTTTGAATGCAGTATTTTTACTTTTATCAGAGTCATTTTAATCTTTATATAGTATTGCTAATTTAAATAAAATCACAGTACTTGATCCGCCACTGGTTTTTAATCACATTACATTTTCCTGAAATATCTGCTGTTGGGTTTTCTGGAACCAGCACATTTCCACCTTTCAGTTAACACAAAGTGAAGCAAGCCGGGCTCACCCTCTGCAATGAAACCATGAAGAAATATTACCAAACTTTAAGTTCTTCAGAGACATTTTTAGCGTCTTTAAGATAATTTCAGGGGAATTGCGATCACGTTTTGCAGCCCCCGATCCGAGCTAACATTGGGTATCTCGCTTTTTGCGATTATCAACCAAGCTGGGGTCACCCCGATGAAACCATGAAGAAATATCACCAGACTTTCGGTTCTTCAGAGCCATTTTAGCGTCTTTAAGCTCATTTCAGGGGAATCTCTATCAACCTTTCTGGCCCGGATGCAATTTAACATTGGGTATTTTGCTTCTGGTATTTGGTATTTGACTCTGCAATGAAACCATGAAGAAATATCACCCGACTTTTCAGCTCTTCAAGCGTCTTTAAGATAATTTTGCATTTTACGTTTTGCAGCCCCCAATCTGAGCTAACATTGGGTATCTCGCTTTTTGCCATTATCAACCAAGCTGGGGTCACCCCGATGAAACCAGTACATCACTTTTCAGTTCTCCAGAGACACATTTAGCGTCATTAGCTAATTCTAGCGATATTGCGATCAAGTTTTCTGCCCCCAATCCGAGCTAACATTGGGTATCTCGCTTTTTGCGATTCTGAACCAAGCTGGGGTCACCCCGATGAAACCATGAAGAAATATCACCAGACTTTCAGTTCTTCAGAGACGCATTTCAGCCATTTTAGCATCTTTAAGCTAATTTCATGGGAATCTCTATCAACCTTTCTGGCCCCGATCCAAGATAACATTGGGTATTTTGCTTCTGGTATTTGATATTTTACTCTGCAATGAAACCATGAAGAAAAATCACCAGACTTATCAGTTCTTCAGAGTCACATTAAGCGTCTTTAAGATAATTTTAGCGATATTGCGATCAAGTTTTCTTGCCCAATCCGAGCTAACATTGGGTATTTTGCTTATCGCGATTCTGAACCAAACTGGGGTCACCTTCTGCAATGAAAGACGAGGATTATCACCAGACTTTTCGGTTCTTCAGAGACGCATTTCAGTTCTTCAGAGCCATTTTAGCGTCTTTAAGCTCATTTCATGGGAATCTCTATCAACCTTTCTGGCCCGGATGCAATTTAACATTGGGTATTTTGCTTCTGGTATTTTGTATTTGACTCTGCAATGAAACCATGAAGAAATATCACCCGACTTTTCAGCTCTTCAAGCGTCATTAAGCACATTTTGGGGGGATTTTGTCATCACGTTTTGCAGCCCCTGATCCGAGCTAACATTGGGTATCTCGCTTCTTGCAATTATCAACCAAGCTGGGGTCACCCCGATGAAACCATTAGAAATATCACCAAACATATCAGTTCTTCAGATTCACATTAAGCAGTTTAAAGCTTATTTTAGCGATATTTCGATCAAGTTTTCTGGCCTTTTCTGGGTATTTTGCTTATCGCGCTCATGAACCAAGCTGGGGTCACCGTCTGCAATGAAACCATGAAGAATTATCACCAAACTTTTCAGTTCTTGAGACACATTTCAGTTCTTCAAGGCACATCTTTTGTGTCTTTTAGCTAATTTTGGTGTATTATGTCAACACGTTTTTCATCCCAATCCGAGCTAACATTGGGAATCCACTAATCCATATTCTAGTCCAAGCTTTTCTGTTTTTGTTCGTTCTTCCAGCTCTCATCATCATCAAGGGTCAAAGGACATATGTTGTGCAGATTGCAAAGCCTCTTGAGGTCAACGTAGATACTGGGATATATAAATGAAATAAACAGTACAGTGAAGTTGAATAGAGATGTATTGAATGTGTACTTCACAGCCTGTAAACACTGACGTCCTGCAGTCCATCTTCAGTGTTTACTGACAGCCGTCCTCCCCCTTTCACTTTGGAGGTAATGGAAAATAAGCAGCTACTCTAAAATGGCCTTCACACCATGAACACACAGAAAATACTCTCAGTTTTGATTTGTGTGTCTGTCAATGTGAACAAAATTCCTCTTACTTCCATTTTAGTTTCACCTGCTGTGTAAAGGTAACAAGAAATGATTCAAGGAATATTTTATTTCAAAAGTCAAAAGTCAACGTCAGTCAAAGTCAACTTTAATGTAAATGTTTCTGTGTGTGTGTGTGTACAGACAGAGAGATCGAATTACCGTTTCCAACAATCCCAAATACAAAATACAAGAATACAAATCTACAAATATGTATATCCTCTAATCATCAGACACATATTACACATATGGACACATTAAGATAAAACACAACGATCAATATATACAAAATAACAGTCACTTCAATATGTTAGGGAATGTCCATAGAAGCGTAATATATATAAGCTAATATCCAAAATGAAACAACACCTTATCGAAAAATATAAGACTGTTTTTATACAACTTGTATTGAAAGACCAATTTTACAATCACCAAAATTGGAAATAAAAACATTAAATATATTGCCAGGTTTAATCTACTGGTGCCCGTTAACAATATCAGCCATTCTGCTAAATCTGGAAAACCCATTTGTATTTAATTTGCACTTTAATTCAAGACAATTCAACACAAAGTAAGGCCTTTTCGTGCTTACAAAATAAATGCCATTTAAGACTTTTAAAAGATTTATTTTGGACATTTTCCCACTAATTAAGACCTAATTTTTAGATTAATTAGTTCCAATCGCTTCTTTAAAAAAAAAATGATATTCCTACATTATATTCTAAATACTGAAATGTTTTATTTAACCATGCTTGTAATATCCAATTAGCGTCTCTGTTAAATACAAAACTTAAAATACGCACTATAAAAAAAACAATATCACATTTTCTGGATATTTAAAATAAAAAGTCAAAAATACTACAGGATCCAAATACTACTGGATCCAAATACTACAGGATCCAAATACTGGATCCAAATACTACAGGATCCAAATACTACAGGATCCAAATACTACAGGATCCAAATACTACAGGCAGGGCTCGACATTATAAATGGCCCGCTGGCCCGGAAGCACTATTTAGACACCCCGGGCCAGCATAACGTACTTTCCACTTGCCCGCTCTGGCCACTAAAAATATTGTTTAAAAAAAAATGTTTCCTGTGGTATTGGTATTTTGACTAGCAATTTTGTTGAATTGTTTTGTTTATTAACGCTACAACATAGCACTCCGTGAGTCGCTTGTCGTTGTTGGGTGAAAAGCAAACAGCTGGTTGCTGCGGAGCGCAGCGCGAGCAGGCTCCCGTGAGCGGCAGCGCGCTCCTTCACTTCAGACTTTCGCGCCACCTAACCAGTCGCCAAAATGTTTTTAATACCAGCGGTAACCGGCCAAGCGCCGGGCAAAAAACAATCTTCAAATAAAAGAAAGTCACCGGAGGAGTTAAAGGAGAGTGACAGGGAGCATGAGAAGAAGAGGGAGAGAAAGTTTCAGCTTGATCGATGGAGTTGGCTTCTAGTGGTGCAGTGACGCGTCCTAAAACCCTTTTATAATCTATCGATTAGATTTATGATTCGAACATTTAAAAGTAGGGTAGACATGTGGAGATTATCCGGCTGAACAAAACGTGCATTTATCAAACAGGTTTGTTTTCCACAGACCTTATTTCCAGCTATTTTCCAAAACCCTGTGGAGAAATCCCATTGCTTTTTGTGGAGGGAAGCAGCAGCTTACTTCCTGGTTTTAGGACGCGTCACTGCAGCTCTCTATATGATGCCAATATAAACAAGGTCTTCTTTAGTCGGCTCTGTACATCAATGCCGACCTATGCCGACAAGTGAAAAGTAGACAATATAAAGGTATTGGCTTCAGGGAAATGTCCCAGCAGTTTAGGATAATGAAGGATCTAATCTAACCTATAGCCATTACATGTCTAACTCCTAATGACAGGAAGGCAGAAAGCGCATTATACAAATAATAATACTCATAATAATAGCAGACATTTTTTAACAATGACCACAATATCATTATTTTAATAAACCAAATATGAACAATTGAGGAAAATGAGGAAGAACTGATGATTCAAATGTTGTAGTACAAGTAGTAATGTAGTTAGTGCATAAATTACTATTGCAACAAATGTGTTAATTTTCTTCATTATTAGTCGATTTTTTTTGGACGAATGCTCCGGGCCAGTGGTTACAATGGTGGGGCCAGTGATAATACAAGTCCACCGGCCCGGAGGACCAGTGGCATTTTACCCTTATTGTCTACCCCTGACAGGATCCAAATACTACAGGATCCAAATACTGGATCCAAATACTACAGGATCCAAATACTGGATCCAAATACTACAGGATCCAAATACTACAGGATCCAAATACTGGATCCAAATACTACAGGATCCAAATACTACAGGATCCAAATACTACAGGATCCAAATACTGGATCCAAATACTACAGGATCCAAAGGCAATAACAAGCTAACCAGTGACATAATGTAATAAAAGAACAAAATGTCACTTTAAAACTATTTTTAAATGCTATTTTATTTCTATTGAGATGTTTACATTTTGGAATGTTTTTTCTGGTCTTTGAATTTTTATTGTACAAAGCCATGTCTTTTGATTCTGCTGCAACGCAAACATTTCCCAATTTGCGATCAATAATCTTTAATCATCTCATGTTAGCCCAAAGACCTCGAGTCAATCCCATCGACGTCTCGTGCTCCGAGAGTTCCCCGCCCGACACGCTGAGAGTGTGATTAACGACCTCTTCAAATCTGTGTGACCTTCTCTGGAGGAGAGAGACCTCCTGCATTTTTCAAGAGAAGCCCTGGAAAGGAGAGAGCACGAGGTGGAGAATTTTAATTATCTTTGTTAGACAGAATTCACCTTGAAGAGAGAATCCATCCAAACGTGGAGCTGAGAAAATATGTGAGCATTGTGCACAAATTGGAACATTTAAACAAAGTCAAAGAGGAGATGAGGAACAAAAAGCTGGACAACATGTGCAGACAAATTGGACTGATATTCACTGACATTCATAACTTGTTGGATAGTGGTTAAATAAAGATTATATAAGATAAGATAATAATAATACATTTTATTTCTATAGCGCTTTTCTTGAACCCAAAGTCGCTTTACATTTGGGAGGGAGGGTAGACAAACAAAACTAAAAACAAAGCCACAAAGAAACAAAACAAAACAGAAAAGCAGTCAGGAGGAAGTTGGTTGAGAGGGGGGGGGGACTTATGGATACAGAGTTGAAGAGGTGGGTTTTGAGGCGGGACTGGAACAGGGTGAGGGACTCAGACTCACGGAGGTATTGGGGGAGGGAGTTCCAGAGCTTCGGGGCTGCCACAGAGAAGGCTCTGTCCCCGAAGCTCCGGAGTCTGGCCTTGGGGGGGAAAGCAAACCGGCTGAGGTGGATCTGAGGGACCGGGGGGGTTGGTAGAGGATGAGGAGGTCAGTGAGGTAGGGGGGGGGGGGGGGGCCAGATGGTGGAGGGCTTTGAAAGTGAGGACCAGGAGTTTGTAGTGGATGCGGTGTGAAACGGGGAGCCAGTGGAGTTCTTTGAGGTGATGCCATGATTCGGTGTGTGATATAAGATGTGTAAGGCATTGCACATTATAACAAATCAAAAGAGGATAAATAAACAATTCTAAAATATAACAAAATAGAAATAGAAATAAACCAGCGTTAGAAAGTAAGAACAAAATATACAGATGGCTGTGAAGATAAACAAATCTATCTGACACATAAAAAAAATTGGTATTAGGTTTTTTCTCAAATAGGGTTACGAGTGTAATTCAAAACCATGAGCATTATAATTCACATTCTAAAAATACTGTATCTTAGACTTATTGTAGTTTGACTTGAAGGGAGTTTTGATTTCTTGCACGATCTATAGCTCTCTTGAGTTTTTGCGTAATCTGATCTGAGCTGTTCCTTATAAAGTGCAGGTTTCAGCATCATCTTGAGGCCAGAAACTTATGCATGAAACCATTAAATATGTGAGAAAATAATGTTAAACAATCTGCTATGAAGAAATATTGATGGACGGGAAATCATTAAAGGCAGAGAGAAGAACCTGACATATGGAGTGTTGCAATGCCACACACACACACACACACACACACACACACACACACACACACACACACACACACACACACACACACACACACACACACACACACACACACACACACACACACACACACACACAGAGAACGTGTTGCACACACACACACACACACACACACACACACACACACACACACACACACACACACACACACACACACACACACACACACACACACACACACACACACACACACACACACACACACACACACACAGAGAACATGTTGCGCACACACACACACACACACACACACACACACACACACACACACACACACACACAGAGAACATGTTGCACACACACACACACACACACACACACACACACACACACACACACACACACACACACACACACACACACACACACACACACACAGAGAACGTGTTGCACACACACACACACACACACACACACACACACACACACACACACACACACACACACACACACACACACACACACACACACACCATCAATGTGTTATTTTAACCTCTTCTTCTCTTTCCGCTCTAAACAGGGATTTGTTTATACAGTAATTTGCTTCTGTATTTAGACCACATTAATCAGCCTGTTGTATGAAATCTAATCCGACGAAAACATGTCATTATTTCTGCCATTTCCTCCGGACAGACGCAGATCAACTCCCCTGGATCTACTTCCCACGCACACACACACATTCTAACACACACACATTCTAACACGCACACACAGCACGTCCGGACGCTTTTAAACATGTATGAACCTCCGCCTTGCAGACTCCATCGTGTGTGAAAGGCTTCACCTCCACCTGTCATCTGACCGGGCGCTCCATGTGAGTCTCCTCTCATTAACCAGAGGCCTGCTGGGCAATTAAATGCATCGCACTGGCTGATAATGGCTGCAAGCAGGAGTCAGGTGTGTGTGTGTGTTTGTTTGTGTGCATCTGTGTGAGTGTGTGTGTTTGTCCGTGCATGTGTTTATGGGTGTGTGTGTGTGTGTGAGAGTATGTTTTTGTGTGTGTGTCAGTGCTAGTGTTTGCATTTGTGTGTGTGTGTGTGTGTGTGTGTGTGTTTATTATCGGTCTTTTGTAATCCTCTAACCAGCAGCCCCTCGCAGTGATGCAGTCGATGCCATGGAGAGTAAACACCAGCGTGATAATAACAGGTGTGTGTGTGTGTGTGTGTGTGTGTGTGTGTGTGGTAACAGCATGTTGCTTTGTGTTCAGTACTGAGGATAAATAAAGGGGGAATGTGTTGCTGCTGCCCTTAAAGGTTACCTATCATGCTATTCTTAGGCAATAGCATAGCTCTCAGATATATACAAATATATTAAAAACATGTCTATAAAGTGTTTTGCTCAAAATACCAAACAGATCACCCATTCTAGCCATGCCTCATATCCCTCTATTTCACTTCACTACTAGTGCTGATTCTGGGTATAAAGATTTAAAAAAAGGGAGGGGGCGGAGCTTATGCCTGCTCATGCGGGAGATTTCTACCGGCAGAAACGGCAGTGATTAAACTCCATATCATGTTCTAAACCACATGAAGGATTATTTCTGACACAGTATGGAGCAGGTTTACCACAAGGTGAGTTCCTTTTTATTTCCTGCTTCTTGACACACATGCTCTGTGCAGTACAGGTTAGCTCTGAGTGTTAGCGATGCTTGCTAATGTAATTGTTTCTGACAGCAACGTTTCTGATAGGCCCGTGGGTCCACCATCTGATATGACGTAATTTAGGTCATATCGGACGTACATCTGGATCAGCTCCGTTGTAGCCCCGTTTTTAGAGATTTGGGTACGGAGGTAAAGAGAGAGGGTTTTGTTTTCTGACACTTTGTGAGTTCCCTGAAACACCGGGGACATATTTATATATAAAAGACATCAAAAAGTGCATTTTGCACGATAGGAGACCTTTAAGTCCTAATGCAAGTTTAATTTGTCGTCTCGCGTCACTCAAACTAGACACGCTGGCGAGGAGGCAGGGCTTATCTCTACCAACAACAATATTTACATATTTTGTCGTGATTTAATTGTAATACACGTATCAAAATGATGCCGAAATATAAATGAATGCTTTGACAAGTGTGCTTATAAGACGGCAGGCGATCCCAAAAATGAGTGTTTTCACTCAGATCCAGGACTCAGGACCACAGCGTCTGTGCATGCAATATTAAAAACACACAACCTGTCTTATAGAGGTATTCATAATTATACTCAAATCTTTCCACTTTGTGCCCTGGATCGTTTTCCTAACCTACACTATTCCCTGTCCGCTCGCCCAGCTGCTCCGCCTCTCTCTTGTTTGCTGTTATTCGGACCAGAGGAACATTTGCATGAGTTTCATCACCAGAGTGCAGCTGTTGGCCGTGATTGCCAGGAAGAGAAGTTGGCCACATGCCCTCTGCCCATAAATCAATGACACTTTTCATCTGTTCCATTTCCCTGCTGCAACAATCCTCTGCAGCTTTTAGCTATCGATGCAAGAATGTCACTAATGATAATGTCAAAACGTCCGCTGGTGTTTCCTCTAGTTGTAGAACGGTTAGTGGACACACAGGTGGAATTAGGTTATAATAGGGACTATATGAACACTATGAGGGAGAGCTTTTACTGGACTGTTGGATAGATCAATACTACACTCATAAGGTAAAAGGAAACCATTACCAATATTGACCATAGTGTCATTTTGTGAACTTATTTAACATGGTTGTTATCAGAGTATGACGTTGCTATCAAGTAACATACAAACAAAATGTATGAAGCAATATAAAACACTGCGTGGATAAGGGACTGAATTAACACTGGAAACAAACAATATTCGCCATCTGTAACTTATCTTTTCTGTACACTAGCAAAGATAAGTACAAATAAACAGTGCTCTAATCCCAACCAGACAAACCCTCTAAAACATATGGAAACATGAGACCCATAAAATGTCAACCTCTGACCTAAAGACAATAAAAGCTTCCAGAGAAACCTCCAAACAGTATACCACTAAATATAAGTAACAAAAAACAACACAGATGAATTATGGGAAGGAAAGGTTTCCACCACATATGAAGGGTTTTGAATGTTATTCAAGGATAAATCCAATAGAGCGCTTCTATACATGCCTAGAAAGGTACGAAAGGTAGTCGGATAGACTATGGATGTTGGATTAACATTTTGACATCGTTTGCCTAACGTTGACGCACTGTGTTACCAGATCTCTTGAGAGTGTGTTGCAAAGTCAGACATATTGGCCTTGGATAGGGATGCTCCGATCGATCGGTCACCGATCGAGATCGGCCGATACTCACTCTCTACCGATCGATCGGTGCTCTCTAAACATGCCGATCGCGAGAGCCGATCGCATGACGTAAAATACATGACCCTTTTCTCTGTGTGCGGCAAAACAAGCTCGCCAGAATGGCTTCACCGGTCTGGCAGTATTTTAAGGTGTCCGAAAAAGACAGTAAAATAGCGGTATGCAACGTGAAGCAGAAATCCTGCAGCTCCGCCCGCCGGACCGGTGAGCGAAACACACAAGAGTTAGACCGAACACACTTAGCTATTTGATCTACCTCTGGCACAATATTGAAATGAAGCTCAGCGCAAGTTCTTTCAGGAAGACTGGGTGTGTATACATTCACTCCGCAGCTGCATATAATCAGCTCATCACAGGCGTCTCTTTAACCTATTACATTTCACCTCATTCTCCAGCAGCCAATCAACGTGCTGCAGCCAAACTATAAAATGGTTCTCCTCTCTCCTGCAGTCAGCTGTGATTTCAGGTGTTCATGCACCTTATCATACTGTATGGCATGTGTCAATAAATGTTCAAACTAAATGAATTCTCTCCTGATTGAAACATCATGTGTTGAAATAAACAACTGCAGTTCAAAATAAAAAGTGAATTGCCTAATATTTTTGTTGTGGAATCAATTAATTTTTTTCTTTAAAGGCAAAAACATGAAAAAGCTAAGAAAAAAAACTATTGAATACAATATATTTGAAGCAACTTAATTTATAAATGGTTGTCAACTTAAAAACGTGTGTTCACAATGATGGTAATTAAGTACATACAACTTAAAATTCCTTTTAAATCATGTGGTAAAACTAGTCGGAACAACTTAAGTAACTTAAGTAAGTGGTAATTAAAAACACCTCTGATTGTAGAGGAAAAGCCTTCTCCCCTAACTCAAATAACTTTGTTGCTTTAAGACAATTTCATTAGAAGTTGTCTTAACTCAATAAACATCGATGCAAACTGTTGCGTTGATTTTCTTTGTTGAGCCAAGGCATTTGTTTTTAGAGTGTAGAAAGTACAGGTATTTGTGTTCAACATGTAAGAAGTAGAAAGTACAGGTATTTGTGTTCAACATGTAAGAAGTAGAAAGTACAGGTATTTGTGTTCAACATGTAAGAAGTAGAAAGTACAGGTATTTGTGTTCAACATGTAAGAAGTAGAAAGTACAGGTATTTCTGTTCAACATGTAAGAAGTAGAAAGTACAGGTATTTGAGTTCAACATGTAAGAAGTAGAAAGTACAGGTATTTGAGTTCAACATGTAAGAAGTAGAAAGTACAGGTATTTGTGTTCAACATGTAAGAAGTAGAAAGTACAGGTATTTGTGTTCAACATGTAAGAAGTAGAAAGTACAGGTATTTGTGTTCAACATGTAAGAAGTAGAAAGTACAGGTATTTGGGTTCAACATGTAAGAAGTAGAAAGTACAGGTATTTGGGTTCAACATGTAAGAAGTAGAAAGTACAGGTATTTGGGTTCAACATGTAAGAAGTAGAAAGTACAGGTATTTGGGTTCAACATGTAAGAAGTAGAAAGTACAGGTATTTGGGTTCAACATGTAAGAAGTAGAAAGTACAGGTATTTGAGTTCAACATGTAAGAAGTAGAAAGTACAGGTATTTGTGTTCAACATGTAAGAAGTAGAAAGTACAGGTATTTGTGTTCAACATGTAAGAAGTAGAAAGTACAGGTATTTGTGTTCAACATGTAAGAAGTAGAAAGTACAGGTATTTGGGTTCAACATGTAAGAAGTAGAAAGTACAGGTATTTGGGTTCAACATGTAAGAAGTAGAAAGTACAGGTATTTGGGTTCAACATGTAAGAAGTAGAAAGTACAGGTATTTGGGTTCAACATGTAAGAAGTAAAAGTAAAAAGTCGTCAGAAAAATAAGTAGTGGAGTAAAGTACAGATACCAGAAGAATGTACTTAAGTACAGTAACAAAGTGTTTATACTCAGGGGTGCACATAACTTTTTTGCCCTGGTTCTCAAAGGAGCACCTGGAGATGTTGCTTGGTGCTCATCCTTAAAATGAAATAAACCGTAACTTTTGAGGGGGTCTTTATTTGCCAGACACACGGCACTGAACACACATGCAGAGGTGAACACAAGACAACATTAGCACTACCAGTAATCCTACAAGCTGTCATCACTTCCCTCCTCACTTCCCTCCTGACTGTTCTTCTCACTGTCTTCCTCTCTGTCAGACATGGTAGCTGATGATGTAGGCCTACTACTTTCTCTCTGGTTGAGTGTGTGATTAGCTGCTTGCATCCACAAGTCAACAGCTGGTTTTGGGTGGAAAGTCTCTGTTGTCATCTTAGACAAGTGGATGTAATCAAATAAGTATGTGAACATAACCAATAACCTACCATAGCCAATAACAAATGAATGTAACTTATTTTATTTGTGTTGTTCATTCATCATCTTATCTTATTTTACCTTAACATTTATTTATTAATGCATTTTTTTTTGTATCTCTCCAGTTTAAAACGATATGTCTGGTTTACTGTCCTATAGTATACATTGGAATGATTTCAAACCTGTTTTATCCCAATAATTATAAAGGAGTGCCTTGGAAATAATTATAAATAATAATAAATTGTGATCAAAACGTTTGAGACCCACTGAGATAACTTAGACTAAAGTGAACTATCTAAACACTCAGAGTCCTTTACCTCATTGAGCTGTAGTATCAGCCTCTCAGTCTGACTGGAGAGGACTCTCCCTCCACATCATTGTAGAAACATCTTCTTCTTCCGTTAGAGCAGCTAGCACCAGATGCTAATAACAACTGCGCCGGAACTGGTGCACCCTCCCTCTCTCCCTCGCTCGCTCCCATTTTGGCTGTGAGCTGCGGGTGCCAGATAAGCCAACATCCCCCATTTTCATCACTTACAGCGCCCATCGTACAGGGCAAATGAAACGTGTAACCGGGGTGAAAAGGGTGTTACATTTACTTAATTATGAATGTTGTTACATCAAGGCCGAAAATTAGGATGAGCCCCAACGGTCAAAAATGTTTTTTTCCCTCCCAGAACTGTCAGCGCAGCGCCTCTCTAAACATGCCGATCGCGAGAGCCGATCGCATGACGTAAAATACATGACACTTTTCTCTGTGTGCGGCAAAACAAGCTCGCCAGAATGGCTTCACCGGTCTGGCAGTATTTTAAGGTGTCCGAAAAAGACAGTAAAATAGCGGTATGCAACGTGAAGCAGAAATCCTGCAGCTCCGCCCGCCGGACCGGTGAGCGAAACACACTAAGAGTTAGACCGAACACACTTAGCTATTTGATCTACCTCTGGCACAAGATTGAAATGAAGCTCAGCGCAAGTTCTTTCAGGAAGACTGGTATACATTCACTCCGCAGCTGCATATAATCAGCTCATCACAGGCGTCTCTTTAACCTATTACATTTCACCTCATTCTCCAGCAGCCAATCAACGTGCTGCAGCCAAACTATAAAATGGTTCTCCTCTCTCCTGCAGTCAGCTGTGATTTCAGGTGTTCATGCACCTTATCATACTGTATGGCATGTGTCAATAAATGTTCAAACCAAATGAATTCTCTCCTGATTGAAACATCATGTGTTGAAATAAACAACTGCAGTTCAAAATAAAAAGTGAATTGCCTAATATTTTTGTTGTGGAATCAATTAATTTTTTTCTTTAAAGGCAAAAACATGAAAAAGCTAAGAAAAAAAACGATTGAATACAATATATTTGAAGCAACTTAATTTATAAATGGTTGTCAACTTAAAAACGTGTGTTCACAATGATGGTAATTAAGTACATACAACTTAAAATTCCTTTTAAATCATGTGGTAAAACTAGTCGGAACAACTTAAGTAACTTAAGTAAGTGGTAATTAAAAACACCTCTGATTGTAGAGGAAAAGCCTTCTCCCCTAACTCAAATAACTTTGTTGCTTTAAGACAATTTCATTAGAAGTTGTCTTAACTCAATAAACATCGATGCAAACTGTTGCGTTGATTTTCTTTGTTGAGCCAAGGCATTTGTTTTTAGAGTGTAGAAAGTACAGGTATTTGAGTTCAACATGTAAGAAGTAGAAAGTACAGGTATTTGGGTTCAACATGTAAGAAGTAGAAAGTTCAGGTATTTGTGTTCAACATGTAAGAAGTAGAAAGTACAGGTATTTGAGTTCAACATGTAAGAAGTAGAAAGTACAGGTATTTGAGTTCAACATGTGAGAAGTAGAAAGTACAGGTATTTGAGTTCAACATGTGAGAAGTAGAAAGTACAGGTATTTGTGTTCAACATGTAAGAAGTAGAAAGTACAGGTATTTGAGTTCAACATGTAAGAAGTAGAAAGTACAGGTATTTGAGTTCAACATGTGAGAAGTAGAAAGTACAGGTATTTGAGTTCAACATGTAAGAAGTAGAAAGTACAGGTATTTGGGTTCAACATGTAAGAAGTAGAAAGTACAGGTATTTGAGTTCAACATGTAAGAAGTAGAAAGTACAGGTATTTGTGTTCAACATGTAAGAAGTAGAAAGTACAGGTATTTGAGTTCAACATGTAAGAAGTAGAAAGTACAGGTATTTGAGTTCAACATGTGAGAAGTAGAAAGTACAGGTATTTGAGTTCAACATGTAAGAAGTAGAAAGTACAGGTATTTGGGTTCAACATGTAAGAAGTAGAAAGTACAGGTATTTGAGTTCAACATGTAAGAAGTAGAAAGTACAGGTATTTGTGTTCAACATGTAAGAAGTAGAAAGTACAGGTATTTGAGTTCAACATGTAAGAAGTAGAAAGTACAGGTATTTGAGTTCAACATGTAAGAAGTAGAAAGTACAGGTATTTGTGTTCAACATGTAAGAAGTAGAAAGTACAGGTATTTGGGTTCAACATGTAAGAAGTAGAAAGTACAGGTATTTGTGTTCAACATGTAAGAAGTAGAAAGTACAGGTATTTGTGTTCAACATGTAAGAAGTAGAAAGTACAGGTATTTGGGTTCAACATGTAAGAAGTAGAAAGTACAGGTATTTGAGTTCAACATGTAAGAAGTAGAAAGTACAGGTATTTGGGTTCAACATGTAAGAAGTAGAAAGTACAGGTATTTGGGTTCAACATGTAAGAAGTAGAAAGTACAGGTATTTGTGTTCAACATGTAAGAAGTAGAAAGTACAGGTATTTGGGTTCAACATGTAAGAAGTAGAAAGTACAGGTATTTGAGTTCAACATGTAAGAAGTAGAAAGTACAGGTATTTGAGTTCAACATGTAAGAAGTAGAAAGTACAGGTATTTGGGTTCAACATGTAAGAAGTAGAAAGTACAGGTATTTGGGTTCAACATGTAAGAAGTAAAAGTAAAAAGTCGTCAGAAAAATAAGTAGTGGAGTAAAGTACAGATACCAGAAGAACGTACTTAAGTACAGTAACAAAGTGTTTATACTCAGGGGTGCACATAACTTTTTTGCCCTGGTTCTCAAAGGAGCACCTGGAGATGTTGCTTGGTGCTCATCCTTAAAATGAAATAAACCGTAACTTTTGAGGGGGTCTTTATTTGCCAGACACACGGCACTGAACACACATGCAGAGGTGAAACACAAGGAACAAACATTAGCACTACCAGTAATCCTACAAGCTGTCATCACTTCCCTCCTCACTTCCCTCCTGACTGTTCTTCTCACTGTCTTCGTCTCTGTCAGACATGGTAGCTGATGATGTAGGCCTGCTACTTTCTCTCTGGTTGAGTCTGCGATTAGCTGCTTGCATCCACAAGTCAACAGCTGGTTTTGGGTGGAAAGTCTCTGTTGTCATCTTAGACAAGTGGATGTAATCAAATAAGTATGTGAACATAACCAATAACCTACCATAGCCAATAAAAAATGAATGTAACTTATTTTATTTGTGTTGTTCATTCATCATCTTATCTTATTTTACCTTAACATTTATTTATTAATGCATTTTTTTTTGTATCTCTCCAGTTTAAAACGATATGTCTGGTTTACTGTCCTATAGTATACATTGGAATGATTTCAAACCTGTTTTATCCCAATAATTATAAAGGAGTGCCTTGGAAATAATTATAAATAATAATAAATTGTGATCAAAACGTTTGAGACCCACTGAGATAACTTAGACTAAAGTGAACTATCTAAACACTCAGAGTCCTTTACCTCACTGAGCTGTAGTATCAGCCTCTCAGTCTGACTGGAGAGGACTCTCCCTCCACATCATTGTAGAAACATCTTCTTCTTCCGTTAGAGCAGCTAGCACCAGATGCTAATAACAACTGCGCCGGAACTGGTGCACCCTCCCTTTCTCCCTCGCTCGCTCCCATTTTGGCTGTGAGCTGCGGGCGCCAGATAAGCCAACATCCCCCATTTTCATCACTTACAGCGCCCATCGTACAGGGCAAATGAAACGTGTAACCGGGGTGAAAAGGGTGTTACATTTACTTAATTATGAATGTTGTTACATCAAGGCCGAAAATTAGGATGAGCCCCAACGGTCAAAAATGTTTTTTTCCCTCCCAGAACTGTCAGCGCAGCGCCTCCCCAGATCTGGCGCCCTAGGCGAACATCTATAACGCCAGGGCTACGGGCCGGCCCTGAGTTCATATGCAACTCGCAAATGTCTTTCTCTCTCTTCTCTCTCCTCTCTTTTCTCTTCTCCCTTCTCTCTCTCTCTCTCTCTCTCTCTCTCTCTCTCAATTTTGGTACGCAAATGCGCCTTTTTTCAAATGATCCGGTGCTCTTTTTTTGGCGGAGGTGCCCATGCCCACCTGCGCACCAGTTATGTGCAGCCCTGTTTATACTCCACTCCCACCTCTGGGGTTAGGGTTGAACACAGATCAGGAAAACATTCCCATCCGACACCGAAGGCCCTCCTACGTAAGATAAATAAAAGAAATTGCCATCTTTTTGCAGCGGGCAAGATATCTTCCAGCCTGCCGTGAAAAGGCCTCAATTCAACGTCCTTTTTATTATCTGGACGGTGCCGCAGGTTGTTCGAAATTGAGTGCAATAATACAGACTTTATTATGGTCCTATATTTACAGGAGACACACAGGGCCGAGGTAAAGCTCTAACACCCCCCGAGGACCCAATAACACACACATTCGCACAAAACCGTTTACGATGCAATCTTTTTTCCACACCAATCTTGGACTGGCAGGATTCAATGCTGAAGGAAACAATCTTAATACACAGCATTCAATAGTCACACCGACATAAAAAGGAATAAACTCTGGCTGTCAATCTGCTGTTTATTAAATTTATTAGTTAAATACTGTCTCCAGCGCAAATGACGCCCATGTATAGAACTGATTGTAGGGTATTATTGACTGCATATTTTCACTGCATAGATGTTTGTTTTTAATGTATTTATTTGGACCTAAGCTGTATATACTTGTGCATCAACAAATAGAAAGGCAAAGGAAAGGAAGAGAGCCTAAAAGACTCAAACACTGCATGCCATGCTATGTCCAGCAGCTAATGGAGTTTGACAGGAAACTAATGTCAGCTGTCAGTCAAAGTCTAAAGGTGCCTGACTGAATGCCAATTGGATTACTGTGGCAAAGTCAACGGAAAGATGCAAATAGGAAAGAACAGAAGAGACATGACCTACAGAGAGTTGGACCACAACATGCTGGCGTTCTTTCTAAAAGGTCTCAGTAATTGAACACAAATTCCTCTTTTAGTTCGCATTCACACCAGCCTTGTATAGTCGTTGAATCTAACCCTGGTGCGTTTACCCCCTTGGTGCGGTTCTTTTGAGTCGTTGTGAACACAGTCCGAGACCTCTGAAGTGAACTAAACAACCGGACTCTCGTCCGCCTAAAAGAGGTGGTCTCGGAGTACTTGCAAGTGAACTCTGGAGCGGTTCATCGAAGGTGTGAACGCAGGCCGCACCAAAACATAGGAAGCGTAGTATTTACGAGTCTTTCGCTAAAGATTTTGAAGACCTCCACGTTCTTGTGACGTTCTTGAAGAGATCCGCGGTTGTTTAGTTAAAGAGTGAAGCAGAATGAAGTGTTGAACAGTGTCGTGTAAAGTAACAATTCTCCGTGAGCTACATAAAAGTAAGAACACCTGTCGTCGGTGAAACGCCCCTCCTTATTGCAGAACGCCTCTCTATGTGTTATACTGTAATGTTTTTAACGGACGTTGTCTGATTATATAATCATATGCGCGGGCCGCTAGAGTCTGTTGATCTCCAGATTAACCGCAGCATGAGAATAACCTGCCGATGCTCCATGGCCAACCCTGTCTCCTAAAAATTACGTTCCCACAGAACTAAACTGCATTCTCAATTACGTTGAGCTAGAAACGTATTTTCTCCCACGTTACGTTCGTTATGAACGTATCTCAAATACGTTTATTTTCTACATATCTTTGCCATTTATTGTCTTGCTTATAATAATGATAATAGTCATTTATAAATATCATTTTAGAGCACACATTTGAAATCAATAGGCGAGGCTGTAATTTCACCAGCTGTTACTCTCATGAGCGAGGCAGAACATAATAGTTTTAACATGCCAAAAAGCTGCTGTGTCGTTTATTGCACCTCAAACATTAAAACAAATCCAGAGTTACGTGTTTCTGTACTTCCTCTAAGAAGAAAGGACAGTAACAGAAGATCTCTGTGACGCCAGATGTGGTGTTCGTAATGCGATATGATATCCGAAAAAAAATGCAGTTTAGGATGGCCGACACTACACTACCCATAATCCCCAGCTATCGTTTGGGACTACAGTCCCGTTGACAAACCCCGTGATTAATCTTCAAGCCTCTGGGATTGGATGTTGGAGTGGCAGTGCGCCAAGGTTACGCCGAGCGTCAAGCTCTTTGAAATGGAACGAAACCACGGCAGACTATTCAAAACTGGTCTTGAACGCCCCCCCCCAGAACTACACATGCTGGCTATTGTGTTTCGCAACATGTTCTCTATGGCACGTCTCTACTGGGAATTGTAGTTTTAAAAGACGTTTTCGTTTTTCCCAAAATTAGAAGTTGACAGTATTAAACTGTGTACAGCCCTGGAGGCGATAGGAAACACATTGGTGTGTACACATTTAAAACATGTAATTACTAAATGGGTGAAAATCGCTTGTATCCATAATGGGCAGCATTAATATATACCCACATGACAGCTCATTGTTACTTTGTAATTCTACTCCACTACAATTCAGAGGTTAACCTGGTATTTTTACTCCACTACATGTACTTTGAGTTAACTTTGCAGATTCTGATTAATGATGTGAAATATAAACAACCCTTAAAGCAGACTTTAGTTACACCTGAGTAAAATTCAGGGAAAGGTGAATTGTCAAGTGCCAACAATCAGGAGAGATATTTGATAGTTGGTGCTTGAGAAGACTAAACATTTATCTGCAGATCTCTATAAAGTATATTCATTACTCGTTATTCTCTACTAATAGTTAATTAAAAACTGTATATAATTGCTATGTTTGCACATCCCTTTCAAGATTTCAAGATTTTCAAAGGTTTATTGACATATCATATACACAACTAGTGTAGTTATGCAATGAATGAAAAACTTGGGTCGCAGGTTCCTCAACAGTGCATACGACATCTATCAATATGTGTGTACCATCCACCATTAAACTGTCGAATTCTGCACATTTATTATACTATCTACATACATAAGAGTATAATTAATGTGTATAATATCAGTTAAAATAAGTGCTTCAACATAGTTAACATTGCAGGAAAGCAATATATTAGACGTTAAGTACTTTGTCAGGCTTCATATTTATCTGTAGATAGATACCCCCAAAGCTTTTTTCTTATTTAAAAGAAGACCTTAACCTAAAGTATTCTTTAATGTGTTAATAAAGTTAATAATTAGTTTGTCTGTTTTGCACATCCTCCTATTAATATCTTTGTACATCCGGCACTAAACTGTTTTATTGTAGAGATCACTTAGTATCTTCTTGACTTTTTATATTCTATATTTCTATCATTGACCTTCTACTTTCCCCCTATGAAAGTATGTACTCTTAATATTTTTTTCATCAAATAACATTATTCAACAAAAATAACATTTTTCAACACAAATAATTCAATAACGTGCTTTAACCACTAGGTACACACAGCATACTAATAATAACTTTGTATTATTAGTGTAGGACACTTATGTATGTATAACATCTGAAGATATTTAGATGTATTCATGTTTTTACATAATTTTACAGGATATTGCTATACTATTTCTCATGTTTTACTTCTACACATTAATATCTGATTTGTAAAACATCACAGACAGAAAGGCATATCCGTCATTTATTGGTAAGCTGTTGAAATTGTGATTCCATAGATGTGTCTCCCATCACCCAAATCCCCTGACTATTCATCCAATCAGCGAGCTGAGAATCTTTCCTACGTCTTTTTCCGGTATTGTTCCTGTAATGAGAGTTCACATTTATGCTACATTGAAGGGTGGAATTGAATACACATCTTCAGAAACATAATTTGCTTCAGATATAACTCATAGCAAATAAAGTATACAAATATAAGTAATACAAAGATAAAACACTGGCATGTAATTTACGTTAGAATAAATACAATGGTTTTGAATAATAGATGAGTAAAATCGACGTCACTTTACAGCCCCGCCCACTTTTGGGGAAACCATGACGCTGACGGCGATCAAGCCTGAAGCCACAGAAATCTTCTGTTACTGTCCTTTCTTCTTAGAGGAAGTTCAGAAACACGTAACTCTGGATTTGTTTTAATGTTTGAGGTGCAATAAACGACACAGCAGCTTTTTGGCTGTTAAAACTATTATGTTCTGCCTCGCTCATGAGAGTAACAGCTGGCGAAATTACAGCCTCGCCTACTGATTTCAAATGTGTGCTCTAAAATGATATTTATAAATGACTATTATCATTATTATAAGCAAGACAATAAATGGCAAAGATATGTGGAAAATAAACGTATTTGAGATACGTTCATAGGCAAGGCAAGGCAAGTTTATTTATATAGCACTTTTCAACACAAGGCAATTCAAAGTGCTTTACAAAAATGAAAGACATTAAGAAAATGGCATTTAAAATCAGTCATCAAAAAGAAAAGCTAATAAAATAAACATTAAAAGAAAAAATACATGGATAAAAGTTACAGTGCAGTTTAAGATGTAAATAGTTCAATTAAAAGCAGCGACAAAAAGATAAGTCTTCAGCCTGGATTTAAAAGTAGTCAGAGTTGCAGCGGACCTGCAGGTTTCTGGGAGTTTGTTCCAGATATTTGGAGCATAATAACTGAACGCTGCTTCTCCATGTCTAGTTCTGACTCTGGGGACAGAAAGCTGAAGATATTCATAAGAAACGTAACGTGGGAGAAAATGTTTCTAGAAGATATGTAGAAAATAAACGTATTTGAGATACGTTCATAACGAACGTAACGTGGGAGAAAATACGTTTCTAGCTAAACGTAATTGAGAATGCAGTTTAGTTCTGTGGGAACGTACTTTTTAGGAGACAGGGTTGCCATGGCGGAGGCTCCGGTAGAAATTGCCGGGATTTGCGTTTTTACCCCCTTAATGTCTGACCAATGGTTGAACAGCATTTCCGAGCACATGACTTGTGTTTAAAGTTTATAGTCCGTATGAGTTTTGCCCGTGTGAACGCAAACCGAACCTTCTGAAAAATGAAACAATGCAACAAACTGTCGCCTGGTGCGCACCAGAGAAGCGGACTATTAGGTGTGAATGAATGCGACCTTAAAATACCCCACTCTATCAAAACAAGAAGAAATGCTTGTGGAGCAAAGTGTGAAGAACTGTTCTCCTACTTTCTAATATTTTGGTCAAGACTGAAATATCTTGAACATTGGATTGTTTGCCATATAACATTTGGCACCCAAAAAAGAGATGCTAATAACTTGGGTGATGATCCTGATGTTTTACTTGTCTATTTGACTGACATTTGGTACAGAAAATAATTTCCCCCTCAGTAGGAAGTTTAATTACTGTTCGTATACAGTAGCACAAATATCAGGTACAAACATGTTGTTTTATTACGTTAGCATGGTGGAAGACTCTTAAACCTTGATCATATTGCAAGACATACGGGTTGCAGACTTGCATTATGTACTATATACAGAGACACTACATACTGATATACACTTGAACATCAGCTGGAGAGGACTCTTTAAAGTAGAGTCACTACATACTGAAATACACCTGAACATCAGCAGGAGAGGACTCTTTAAAGTAGAGACACTACATACTGATATACACCTGAACATCAGCAGGAGAGGACTCTTTAAAGTAGAGACACTACATACTGATATACACCTGAACATCAGCAGGAGAGGACTCTTTAAAGTAGAGACACTACATACTGATATACACCTGAACATCAGCAGGAGAGGACTCTTTAAAGTAGAGACACTACATACTGATATACACCTGAACATCAGCTGGAGAGGACTCTTTAAAGTAGAGTCACTACATACTGAAATACACCTGAACATCAGCAGGAGAGGACTCTTTAAAGTAGACACTACATACTGATATACACCTGAACATCAGCAGGAGAGGACTCTTTAAAGTAGAGACACTACATACTGAAATACACCTGAACATCAGCAGGAGAGGACTCTTTAAAGTAGAGACACTACATACTGATATACACCTGAACATCAGCAGGAGAGGACTCTTTAAAGTAGAGTCACTACATACTGAAATACACCTGAACATCAGCAGGAGAGGACTCTTTAAAGTAGAGACACTACATACTGATATACACCTGAACATCAGCAGGAGAGGACTCTTTAAAGTAGAGACACTACATACTGATATACACCTGTACATCAGCAGGAGAGGACTCTTTAAAGTAGAGTCACTACATACTGATATACACCTGAACATCAGCAGGGGAGGACTCTTTAAAGTAGAGACACTACATACTGATATACACCTGAACATCAGCAGGAGAGGACTCTTTAAAGTAGAGACACTACATACTGATATACACCTGAACATCAGCAGGAGAGGACTCTTTAAAGTAGAGACACTACATACTGATATACACCTGAACATCAGCAGGAGAGGACTCTTTAAAGTAGAGACACTACATACTGATATACACGTGAACTTCAGCAGGAGAGGACTCTTTAAAGTAGAGACACTACATACTGATATACACCTGAACATCAGCAGGAGAGGACTCTTTAAAGTAGAGACACTACATACTGATATGCACCTGAACATCAGCAGGAGAGGACTCTTTAAAGTAGAGACACTACATACTGATATACACCTGAACATCAGCAGGAGAGGACTCTTTAAAGTAGAGACACTACATACTGATATGCACCTGAACATCAGCAGGAGAGGACTCTTTAAAGTAGAGACACTACATACTGATATACACCTGAACATCAGCAGGAGAGGACTCTTTAAAGTAGAGACACTACATACTGATATGCACCTGAACATCAGCAGGAGAGGACTCTTTAAAGTAGAGACACTACTGTTACAACCCGGCTCGTGGGCTGTAACATAAAGCAGGGAGGCGAGACGAGAGGTAAGAATAATATACGTTTATTGTTAAAACACAACAAACTAAATAAACAGCAGCATCAGGTCCCCGAAACTGGCGCAGAGAAATTGCCCAGAGGAGTGAGAGAGACGTATCTGGCTGGGCTCCTCCTATAACCTTTTCCCCAGGTGTAGCTCATCAGGCAGGTCTCCTCCCCGACAGGTGCGGCTCATCACCCCCGGAACCTGTGAACACCCACAAAGCACACACAAATAGACGGCACCCCACGTAGTGTGGAGGGGTCGTCACACTCCCCCCCATAAGAATGGAGTTCTCCTAAGAACACCGTTAACCATCTAAATAGCTAGGATCTCGTCTCCGATATTTTTCCGTGGACAGAAGACCACTCTGGTCGGTCCCTTGACCCAGCACCTGGAAGAACCCGGAATGTCCTTCCATAAACCGCAAACTCCCTTGGCAAACACCCTGACCCCCAGGTCGCTGCCGAATTGGCCTACCTGTCTGACATGATTTAACGTGCCGAGACACATCTCTCTTCAGACCCGGCCAAAAGACATACCGCAACATGTAACCACATGTTTTACGCACACTCCGATGTCCCGACTGTCCATGCACTTTCCTGAGTACCTCCTCCCGAAATCTGACAGGAACCACAATCTGATACACTGCCTCACCCATGAAGCCTTTCCCACGTGACCACCACTTTCTGACCAGCAATCCCCCTTGCAGCTGATAACCCCTGGTGACACCATTACCATCCTCGGTGGAGAGAACCGCCTCAAAAAACGGACTGAGGGAGACATCCGCTTTCTGCTCCATCACCAACTCACTGCGGGATACAGACAACAACCAGTCAGGAATAACCACAGAATCTATCTCACTGGCCTCTTCCCCCTGCCCAGACTCCCCCTGTGCACGACTCACAGCCCGGGTCACCGAGCACGCCACAAACACTGCAGGAGAGCACTTGGCATTCTCCTCTGCCTTAACAATCACAGTAGGTGAAGGTGACTTCATGGTAGGTGGTGGACCCTCAGCCCACACACGGCTGCCAGCCAGGCCGTTACCCAGGATAACATCCACACCACCAATTGGCATTACAGGACGGACCCCCATGGCGACCTCACCCTGCACCAGACCTGAGTAAAGCACAACAGAATGCAGAGGAACGGGCACAACATGCATTCCCATACCTCGCATCCGGACAAAATCCCCAGTTCCAGATTTGTCAGAAAACTGTAACACAGAGCTCAGAATATATGAGTCATACGATGCAGTGTCTCTCAAAATCTTTACCGGCACGCTGATATCACTTCCCACCAATGACACGTATCCGGTTGACACAAATGCAGAAAACGGTGGGTCCTTCCACCCGCATGGCTCATCAATCTGCTGACAAGGAGAGATGACAGGTAACGGCACCACAGACACAGCACAAGCAGCAGAGTTGAACTGGCCTACACAGTTCCCCCTGCTAGCCTTAGCTTTTGGACAGTCAGCCTTCCAGTGTCCTCTCCCCCTGCAGAAATGACATATATCTGAATCACCCTGTGCCTGGCCTCGCATCACACGTTCTGGTCTAACCCAGTTTGACCTAGTTTTCTCCTCCCATCTACCTCCTTCATCCTGGACCTTGAAGTCGCGACCGCCCCTGTGCGTTAACACATAGTCATCTGCCAGAGCAGCAGCCTCTGCAGCAGTTTTTACCTTACGCTCGCTGATGTAAACAGCAATGTGGCTGGGCACAGAATTTTTAAATTGCTCCAACACCATTAAATCACCTAATGCGACATACGTATCCACACTCAACGAGTTACACCACCTCCCGAAAGAGGTAACTAGATCCCTGGCAAAATCAACATGTGTCTGTCTCCCAGACTTCTGCCAGGACCGAAACCTCTGTCGATAGGCCTCCGGAACCAACTCGTAAGCCTTCAACACAGCAGTTTTAACGGTCAAATACACTTTGCTCTCCGCCACCGTTAGCGCAGAATAATCTTCCTGGGCCCTACCTGTTAGCACACACTGCAGCAATAAGGTGCTATTAGCATCCGACCAGTCTCTACCCTCAGCCACACGCTCAAAAAGGGAGAAAAAGGTATCCGGATCTCGTTCGTTAAACGGAGGCATAACCCGCAGATTACCGCCAACGTCAAACGGGGTTGCTCTAAGAGGGAGATTAGAAGCCTGGCTTGCATCACCAACAGGTAAACCCAACCTCCGGACCTCTAATTCAAGCCTTCTAATTTCTACCTCCCCCCTCGTTTTTTCCACTGCCAGCTTCTCCATTTCTGTTTGCAACAGCAACAGTCTCTCTCTCTGCTCAAACGTCAGGCCTGCATCATGGCCGCCAGACATATCGACCCTGTCTTTACCATGACCAACAGTCGACAACGCCTCCTTTAAAACCCCTTCCTCAAACAGATTTGCCCTAATAATCTCCCTCATGTTCTCCTTCATTCTCTTATCCCCAACATCCAACCGGAAATGCTCCGCAACATAGACCAGCTGCTCACGCGAGAAATCCTCCAGCTGCTTCTCTGAAGGCGCTCTCAAAAAATCCTCCACACTCCCCATGTTGACAACACTGTATGGCAGGTTCACGCTACCTGCACCGCACACGCTACCGCGGCCTGTCCCTCTAACTGCCTCACAGGAACTAGCTAAACTCCCCAACTAGTCTTCAGGTGCTAGTTATGGCGGGTACTTACACACTTTATACCGTAAGCTCAGCGAAGCGACCAGAAAACCGGCAACTCCACCTGTAGCCTCGGCGTGCTCCCGAGCTAATAGCTCTAACCACTTTCACACCACACTAACAGCCCCCCCTACGACCTCCAAGGAAGACCGTACTAAACCCTAACAGGGACAGAAACCACGGTAACTAACATGCCTGTGCTTATACTCTCTGCCACACAGACTCCTGTACATTCCAACTGCAATAACTCACCCCCGTAACGCTACTCCCCAACAATTAGCTGCCTTCCGCGACAACAACTGCGCGAAATCCGTCCCATCAACGGACATCAGGTTTGCAACGTTTTCCAGATCCAAAGCGACGAGCCCC
>CM053247.1:44604160-44724160 GCA_028583405.1 Pogonophryne albipinna | reverse complement strand
CGCCTCGCCTGCTCCCTGACCCTCTGCCCGGCCCTGACTCACCTTCTGCCCGCTGTCCTCTGGTTCGTTTGCCTGCACATCATCCGGCTGGTACTGCTGTGCTGGTATCCCTCTGCTCTGGTATTATTACCAATAAAGTTCATTACCAATACTCCGTGGTTTCTCGAGTGCTGCGTTTGGGTCCTTCATAACATTGTGACTAGTTTAATCTGTTGATTGATGATGTGAAACAATACATCACTTGCTAGCTAATAGACTAACAACTGTAGTTTAACCACCTGTAGATGAATATAAGGTGTGTGTGTGTGTGTATGTGTGTGTGTGTATGTGTGGCCTAGCATTACTATACTTGTGGGGACCTAAATCTGTTTACACAGTCACGTGTGGGGACTCGCCTCCCTTATGGGGACAAATTGGAGGTCCCCATAAGGGGAATCATTAATTTTAGGGTGAAGACTTGGTTAGGATTAGGGTTAAGGTTAAGGGTTAGGAATAGGCATGTGTTGGTTATGGTTAAGGTTAGGATAAGTCTCCAGGAAATGCATGTAAATCAATGTAATGTCCCCTGAAGTGATGTATACATGGTATGTGTGTGTGTGTGTGTGTGCTGAATATCATCAGGAAGTGTGTTTAGCGGGTTAAATGCAAAGTGGACTTCATGATATTTTATGTTTCATGCAAGTGTACGTGTGTGAAAGAATGTTTATGCATGGCTTAGTAAACCGAGCCGATATGCATGCTTGTGTTTCTGTGTTTAAATCGTATTGTAAGCACGCCTGGAAGCCTGTTTAGTGTTCAAGGGTTCAACAGATGTTCAGTGTCTGCTTTTTTGTGTGCTGTTGAGAAGTTTTTGAGTTGACAGCCGTTCTTAAAGGAGCATGAACAACGCTGATGTTTGGATATTGCTCCAGACGTCACTCAATCAAAGTCCTTTACTACAACTCCCTTGTTTACACGGCCCTACATTTGTCTTAACAACCTAAACATCTGCATTGAAAATACCCTGAAGGGTTAATAAACGTTCCTGTGTTTAAGTCTACTTCAAATACAGTTCTACCAACTTCTCTGTCCCCAGATGTTTGGCATGTTTCATCTGTTGGCGTTGATATCAGAGGCGACTGGAACAAAGGAAATTGCTGAAACAAGAAAACAATACAAAAAGTTTGCTTTGACGCGGCTTCCAGCGGGGCAACAGCACTTTTCAACAGATGCTCTTTGAATTATAAAAACATGGAGATGACAAAACAGAACTAGAGCAGCTATTAAAGATAAAAAGACGCTATCTGTCATGTTGGCCATGTGGTTTTGAGTCTCTCTTCTTCACTTGTTTCTTTATTCAAAATGATGCTTTGTTTCCCCCCCCCCCCCCCCCCGAGCCGCCTGCCAGCAGCGCTAAGCTAAGATTGTCACATCTTTAAACACACTGTCAAAGCTCGGCTGCATGAATACATAATGCTTTCCGTTTTAAAGTTAAAGTCCCTGTAGGGGTTTATCCAGCTGGTGCCGGCAGTATCAAACACAAGCATTTCCTTCTTTGTTTTTCATTAAAAAGCTTTCAAAGGGTCACGAGTTGTATTGTTAGCTAATTCCCCTTCTGGTGCTTTGTCATGCTCTCCATTGTAGCACAGCACACATTCAGAATACAATGTTAACAGTGGCAGATTTACTAATGGAAATACATTTTTTAGAGAATGGATTTGATTTCAAACTGGTTTTTCATTCTAGCCGACAACCGTGGTCTTTGTCTCCAGTTGTTTGTAGCTACAGCTAATGGAACATAATGCTAACGTTACAACTCTGAGAGAGATCTCAACCCTAACAGGCAGATAAACTCTGACATGCACTAAAACCTTGAGGAAAAGTAGAAGTACTCAGATCTTGTACTTGAGTAAAAGTAGAAGTACCAGAGTGTAGGAATCAGAGATGGGGACTCGAGTCTGTGACTCGGACTCGAGTCGCACTTAAGTCGCACACACAGAGACTTCAGACTTGACTTGGACTCCTGCTCAAAAGACTTCGGACTCGACTTGGACTCGTGTTTTGGGACTCGTGAACAATCATTGTGTTTTCTATTTTTGGCGTATTAAAGGTGGGGTATGTAAGTTTGAGAAACCGGCTCGAGATCGCTAGAATTTGAAAATACACAACCGGAGAAAATCTGACACTTCCTCACAGAGCCCCTCCTCCAACACACACGAACGCGCACATGACCAATGAGGGCACGAGATAAGTTTGTGCCCCGATGGGAGGCTGACAGGCAGGCAGGCCATCCAGTTACTTTAGCCGGGCCGGCTATCGGGATGTTAAGAGCATTCCATGGAATATAACAAAAAGTGTATCTCGAGCCGGTTTCTCAAACTTACCTACCCCACATTTAACTTTAACATCATGGTAACACCATGGCGACCGGCGGCACACCTGCAGTTGTACCGCTTGTAATTAGGTTCAACTATAAAAACTTCGAACAAAACGCCGGCGGCACCAACAAAAGTCTGCAATATTAAAATCAAGGATGCTGGTGCAACAACGTCAAATTTCATCAGGCACTTGAAAACTCACCCGGAGAGGTCAGTCACATGAACGCATATGGACGGTTAGCAAACATGTTTAGCTCAGCATCAGCTATGTAATGTTAACTTAGCTTGCTACTAGCTTTGTAACTGAATATTTGAAAAGATGAGTGAATGTTTGCTTGTCACACTTGTTTGCGTTGAGTGGCGTTGACATCCAACTCTTGACATGACATAAAAAAGGTCGGTAACGTTAATCATTACGTTCCGCTGCCACCATCTACTGGCTAACGTTAAACGTAGAAAAATACATAGTTACATACATAAATACATCTGTCTGTTTATAGGCAGGTTACAGGTTTATTGTTGACCACGTAACGTTAATGTTACAGGTTTATCAGGTTACCATTACGCTGGGTTTGAGTGAGAGGATAGAGGAATATGTTTATTTATAGTAGACTTATAAGATGTAATTAGAGACCCAGTGTAATTAAACAATACGGTTGCAGAGGTCAAATTTTTACATTTTTGTCCACTGGCCAAATGGCTAGCCTAGTGAATGTTGAAATGTTACCAGCCACTCAATAGATTGCCATTGTTATTTTTGGCTGGTGCGTGCAACATACAGTACCAGCCACTTGATGATTTACCAGCATTTGGCTGGTAAATGGTGTTAATAGTAGATATCTCTTTTGGAACAGGTCATGTTTTAATATCACCAGTTCAGTATATTTCAGATAATATTGCAGCAATAGTTTTTTAGTTGCAAATGGCACAGAACAAATGTTTACTTTTAACACAGTTTCCCTGCGGGGGATTAATAAAGTATTTGTGATACTGATTTCTGATTCTGAAGTGTTTTGCTTATAAGTTGTTTGCATTTAGCTAAAGTGTGATGTTTTTCCTCATATTGCATTGCAATAGCCTGTTTAAAGTGATCATATAACAAACAACTAATCAGTACTGATACTGTATGCTAATAGATATAGGAGTGATAATAATACAGTAAATGCTTTGAATTTCTTAGATATAGCTGTGCAGTATTCTTAACAGACTGGATAGCAGCAGACAATAGAAGGCTTATTACAACCAGAAGAGACATGAGACTTTTATTTTTTAGAGACTTGAGACTTGACTTGGACTCGTGACCAAAGACTTGAGACTTGATCAAGTCTCACCCCACAAAGACTTGAGACTTGGACTCGTGACCAAAGACTTGAGACTTGACTTGGACTTGCAAAAAAAGACTTGTGAACATCTCTGGTAGGAATACTCTGTTTCAGTAAAAGTCCAGCATTCAAAATGTTCCTCAAGTGAAAATAGAAAAGTATTCTCATCAAAATATAGTGAAAGTAGCGACAGTAAAAGTAGTCGTTGTGCAGATTGGTCCATTTCAGAATAATATATATGATATGTTTTATAATGATTGATCATGAAAGTGTTCTCAAAGCTGGTAAAGGTGCAGCTAGTTTGAATGACTTTGTAGACTGCAGGGTAGCTTGTGGATTTACTCCAGGTGGAACTAAAGTCTGATTTAACACTTGGTTATATTTCACATCATTCATCCACATCTGTGAAGTAACTAAAGGTATTAAACACATGTAGTGGAGTAGAAGTACACCATTTACCTCTGAACTGTAGTGGGGTAGAAGTACAAAGCAGCATATAATGAAATACTCAAGTAAAGTACAAGTACCTCAAAATTGTACTTAAATACAGTACTTGAGTGAATGTACTCGATTTTTAGTCGTATTTAACCAAGTTCCAAGATAAATATTTATGGTTTGGGTGAATTTCTTCTCCTATCTCGAATGGAAAGTCCCACATCTTTAGCAGCAACATAAAACTAAAAAAGGAGAAATATTTTGTTGATGTAGGCCTGGATTATTCCTGCTGGATTACTCCCGGATCACAAAAGCACATTTAGCAGAAGGACACGTTCTTGATCCAAAGCCAACGTGGAAATATTTATAACTGGAGGTTAACAGTCCAGACTTTCTAGCCTGGCTGACAAATTATATGTTATGGCAGTTATAATTAACAGTGAAGCTTGTTCTCCCTCCATCCCTTCTGCATGTGTGGACGTAGGAGGGAGGACGAGCTTACTTGATTATACAATTGGATTATATCTGATCAAGCTAATCTCCGGGACAGTGGAAAGAAAATAGAGTTGCTGCAAATGCATCCAAGCTGCAATGTTTATCTTACGCAGCGTCCACACGGCGGCGTGCGTTGAAGCTTGCCGGCGGGCGTGTCTGAAGCTCGACCAACAACCAATCACATGAATCTCCCGCCCCGGACACACAAGCACGCGGTTTGATTGGCTAGAGCTTGTACTGGCATATGATTTGATTGGCTGGCGCTTCCGTCGAAGCTACAAAAGTTGAACATTGCTCAACTTTTGAAGCGAGCAACGCGAGCAAAGCGACCCAGAATGCAGTTCGGCAAAGTGTGACGTCACCCCATTCAAAGTGAATGGACAGAAGCGTTGAAGCTTCAACGCACGCCGCTGTGTGGACGGGCCGTTACAGCTTCACACTCGAAATGCAAAAACTCCTCTTCTTACTTTATCACAAAGACATACCACAGTTTGATGCTCTCCACAAAACATTTATTCAAATTAAAAAGTATTCCACAATGTTTTCTGAGGGAGAAAAGTAATGTTTGTTGACTTGTTGTCCTGATCTGACGTTAAATCGACCGGACTTCTTTCTTTGCAAGCTCTTGTGGGGCCACAGAAAATGAAGTCTTGAGTTTGAAACCCCTGCTCTAAAGCTTCTTCCTGGTTTAGTTTCTATGAGTTGTGGATCATCACATTATTTTCCAGCGATGGCTCTCTCGTCCTCCTTTCGGCAGCTGACTGTCTGCCTTTTTTCTTTTAAAAGGAGAGGACATCGACTCCTCACACCAATGTCCTCTCTCATTAGTGAAATTCCTCGTCTCTGAAAGAGTGACGAAACCCAGCCGTCCGTCACAGCTGTCAGGGACAACGGGAAATCACCAATAGCTGTCTCCGGGTGGACAGGACAGGAGTGGCATATAGGGATTGATTATTGTCCGGAAAAAAGTGCCTGCTCCTCAAAGAGAAACACAATGCCAGCGACAGAGAGTCTGAGAATACAAAACGTTTTATTTTCTGACCATTCGGTGTGTAACTGCATAAATACAGAAAGAAAGCTACACCTGTAACAAATTATTTAATAGGAAGTTTTCCAATAACTTTAAATGTATTAAAAACTGTAAATGAGTCAGCATTTTAGCACTTCCTGTTTGCTCTTTAATGGTTTCCTGAATGTGTATTTGGTTGTTATCCTGAAATAAGGTCTGAACTTTAACACAAGCTGAAGATATTTTTATTCTACGACATGAGATATTTCAGTACCCCACTGGTGGATTTAAAAAGGGTGGTTGCTAAAAAGTGTCTAAACAAGACGACTAAACGTAATCACGCCCAACGTTAGCCGCCTTTAGCTTAGCGGTGGTGACGTGAAGTCATGTGACCGTGCTGTAGTTCCTTTATAGCCCAACATTAGCCCCCTTTAGCTTAGCGGTGGTGACGTGAAGTCATGTGACCGTGCTGTGGTTCCTTTATAGCCCAACATTAGCCACCTTTAGCTTAGCGGTGGTGACGTGAAGTCATGTGACCGTGCTGTGGTTCCTTTATAGCCCAACATTAGCCACCTTTAGCTTAGCGGTGGTGACTTGAAGTCATGTGACCGTGCTGTGGTTCCTTTACAGCCCAACATTAGCCACCTTTAGCTTAGCGGTGGTGACTTGAAGTCATGTGACCGTGCTGTGGTTCCTTTACAGCCCAACATTAGCCACCTTTAGCCTTTTTTACATTTATCAAACATTTCTCTGTCAGTGGAGAGCAGTAAACTTTTGACTGCTGAACTTTCCCTGCTAGAAGAGACGGTATCAGCTGAGAATAAACAGCAACATGTTGGGGTTGTTTCCTTTTGCTTGCTCTTCAGAATAATGACCTTTCATTATTATAAATACCCCCAGTTCCCTGAATAACATTTCCCCTCTCTATTTTGTTCATCTTTTCTGACCAATTTCCTTTCTGCTTTCCTCCTTCCCATTGTTTTACTCAGGGTTGTAATTTGATCCTTCTTTTTTAAATTACATTTCAAAGCATATTTAACAAAACAGGGTTTGAATAAAGCCAAATATATAACTGTCTACTACAAAAAGTTTTATTTCAAATACAATCAACGTTTTTCTTTAACATAATCAACAGATACACTTAATGTCTCAGGCTTTCAAATCTTTTTTACTTAAGTTAAAAACGATGATATTTCTCTGACTATTGATGCTTTAATATGACAGAAGATCATGTTCATTTAGCAGCCGTTGATTAGTAAATTAAAACAGTATAAACAAGAGATCATAGGTCCAAATCCCAGCAGCGCCTGACTGTCAATTAACTTCACCAACGCTCTCAAAATGCTAATAATCCCTCCAAAACTGCATGTGTCTGTTATCTCTGATTTTTGTGAATTTAAATGCTTTTCCACTGTGGCTAATTTGCATTTACAACGTTTATTTTTGTCATTTTCGTGCAGTTTGAGCTGCAAAAGTCAAGCAATCCTTTTGTGAATTCGCCCTGCGTGTCTCCATCACTTTAAAATTCACACTATGTACAGTATTGTTGAAAGCATTACACTCTGAGGGACAAGCCAACACCACAGAGTCCGACTCTTTAATACAAATAGCTGCATAAACCCAGGCTTTTCTCTCCTCTTCCTGCCCTCGAGCACCATGTAATCCCTGGAATTACAATGCAAATGAACGTAAGAATCACTCAAATATGAGGCTGGAGGGCTTCAGATGAGGGTCTCCTCTCTTCTTCTCTCCCGCAGTTAAGTGCTGTGTTGCATTAGTCACAGTGAAGGCGAACATTCTGCATTTCCATAAAGCTGCTGAAAGCTTTTGATTAATGTAATCGGCTTGGCTTCAGTCACTGCACTTTTATGAATTTATAATGTGTCGAGGGACAGCTGCTGTTTGTCCCGTCCCTCAACCAGCCACAGATGATTTACTGCATACAGTTGTTTTATGTAATTAGCTGTATAATGGCTTTTCTGTTCAATAAACAATGGATCCTAGGACTGTGCATTAAGTAAGATGCATCAAAACTCATCATATGCATTTAAACGTATGGTTTAAAGGTAAGTCATAGCTGTTAAAGTCACATTCATGCCAATATGTATGTCACTCTCATGAGATTGCAGTAAATATAAAGCTAATACGGCAGCTGATTTCCTTAGCTGAGCATAAAAGTACAGTTTTCTGTTCAATAAACAATGGATCTTATGCATTAAGTAAGATGGGATCTGCATCCAAAGACAACATATGAATTTTAAAAGGATAGTTTAAAGTTAAGTAATAGCTATTAAAGTCACCATCTTATAGTCACATTCACTTTATGCTAATACTTCGCTCTCATGAGATTACAGGAAATATAAAGCTAATACTCCAGTTGATTAGCTTAGCTTAGCATAAAACGCTCATAAAAACAATACAAAGTACAGTTTTGAAGCCTCAAATTTGGCATTTTAGCAGCATTTTTCGGCGACCAAAATGTTACACTAAATTATTTGACTCTGTGAAGTCATGTGACCGTGCTGTAGTTCCTTTATAGCCCACCATTAGTATTTAATAGGTAGTCCACATTCACTTTATGTTAATACGTATGTCGCTCTCATGAGATTACAGTAAATATAAAGCTAATACTACCGCTAATTAGCTTAGCTTCAGAACGGTACGAGTACAGCTTTGAAGTCTCAAATGTGTCATTATAGCAACATTTTTAGGCGACCAAACTTTTACAATTAACTATTTGACTGTAATTGGGAGCATCATTCACTAAATGAACATCATGCTGTTTTGAAGAAGCCTTTAAACTACAGACTGAGATCATAAAGTCATAAAGGAAATGTTTACAGAGATACATCGAGTAAGAAGGAGGATCATTTTCCCATAGACTTCTATACAATCTGATTTATTTTATAATAACTTGTTTAGTCGCCCCCTGCTGGATATTACATGTAATTTGGGTTTAACACACTTTGTATTATTAGCTTCATTTTATGACCTGGGGGTCGCAATATAAGGAAATAGTCCAGATCATAACCCCATCATTTTGTCTTTTTATGGATAAAATAAACAATGTCAGCTGTTTCCTCATTTTTAGTCTTTGCATTATCCATCCATCCATCTTCTCCCGCTTATTCGTAGTCGGGTCTCGGGGGTAGCAGTTCCAGCAGAGAGCCCCACACGTTCCTTTCCCTGGCCACATTAACCAGCTCTGACTGGGGGGTCCCAAGGCGCTCCCAGGCCAGCGAAGAGATATAATCCCTCCACCTGGTCCTAGGTCTACCCCTTGGTCTCTTCCCAGCTGGACGTGCCTGGAACACCTCCCTAGGGAGGCGCCCAGGTGGCATCCTGACTAGGTGCCCGAACCACCTCAACTGGCTCCTTTCGACGCGAAGGAGGAGCGGCTCAACTCCGAGTCCCTCCCTGATGACTGAACTTCTCACCTTATCCCTAAGGGAGACACCAGCCACCCTGCGGAGAAAACCCATCTCGACCGCTTGTATCCGCTTAGTCTTTGCACTAACCTGACCTAATTGCCTGCTGTCTCTACATTGATATTTAGTAAAGCTACAACCACCAATTAGTTTAATTATCAAGCATCAGGAAAATAACCTGCGGTATAATTGATCATTTAAAGTGGACCTATCATGCAAAATGCACTTTTGTACGTCTTTTATACATGAATATGTGTCCCCGGTGTGTCAGGGAACTCACCAAGTGTCAGAAAACACAACCCTCTCTTTTTTCCTCCATACCCAAATCTCTAAAAACGGGGCTGCAACGGATCTGATTATTATTTGAATCTTTCTGACATCAGAAAAGGGGTGCTCCGCCTATATGGGCAACTCTCCACCTATCAGGGGAATGAGAGACCGCTCAAAAGCGCTGGAGACGCTGTAGTACATATGCCAGGCCTGTAAGTGGCGCTGTAGTCTGCCACAAAAGCAGAATCAGCCTTTGCAAAAACAGGGCTGGAAAAGAGCAAATAGAGCGAAATGAGGCATGGCTAAAATGCATGATCTGTTTGGTATTTTGAAAAAAAAACTTCACAGACATGTTTTATATAGGTATGGCCCTACAATATATGTTTCAAATATAGCATGATAGGTCCACTTTAAGTAAATACTTTTTGGGTCTATACATTTTAAGAAAATTGTAAAAAAAACATTTATTGCAGTTTCAAAGTCTTAAAGATATTCTTGATGTTTTGGTCCAAAATCACCAATATGTATTCCAGCCAGAAGAAACTTGTTTTGATGAAACAATATACATTTATTGCCAAGAATACACAGATGGATGTAATGGTGTTTGTGGATTAGACCCTGTTGTGTGGGATTATCATTCAGGAGGGGAAGCCGATAAACCTTTTTCTGGAAAGTCAGACAGTATGCGTGAAAGTTGTATGTATTGTTTTGTAAGCCCCAAACTCAAGGATATTCACTTTAATATGATATCAAAAAGACAAAATCCACATATTTGAGAAGCTGTACAAAGTATTTTATTACACAATGTTTATTGAAAACCAATCGATTAGTCCACTTCTTCTCATATCAAGCATACAAACACAAGTGTGGTTATCTATAAAAATCAAACTCTCATAAGACACAGCAAACAAAGCGTATTTTCCAAAATGGTAAACTACGTTTCCATGGATATAAGGTACAATTCCTTGCCCTTCTTCAAACCCACCAGGCTGAAAAACTAAACGATATTAAACATTTTGCCAGACGGACATGAATTTTTCAGCCTCTCCGTGGCCCGGTGTTAATCACAGAGGCTTCAGAGAGCCGGCAGCGCTTTGTCTTCCTGACATTTATCTCTATTCTCCATCAGCCAGCCGTCCTCCAGGGAGTCTGCAGACGTTGAAGGAGTACTCAGGTCTTATAGTAACAGTAGAAGTACTCAGATCTTATAGTAACAGTAGAAGTACTCAGGTCTTGTACTTGAGTAAAATAAGTACTCAGATCTTATAGTAACAGTAGAAGTACTCAGGTCTTGTACTTGAGTAAAATAAGTACTCAGATCTTGTACAGGAGTAAAATAAGTACTCAGATCTTGTACTTAAGTAAAAGTAGAAGTACTCAGATCATGTACTTGAGTAAAATAAGTACTCAGATCTTGTACAGGAGTAAAATCAGTACTCAGATATTGTACTTAAGTAAAAGTAGAAGTACTCAGATCTTGTACTTGAGTAAAAGTAGAAGTACTCAGATCATGTACTTGAGTAAAATAAGTACTCAGATCTTGTACTTGAGTAAAAGTAGAAGTACTCAGATCTTGTACTTGAGTAAAAGTAGAAGTACTCAGATCATGTACTTGAGTAAAATAAGTACTCAGATCTTGTACTTGAGTAAAATAAGTACTCAGATCTTGTACTTGAGTAAAAGTAGAAGTACTCAGATCTTGTTCTTGAGTAAAAGTAGAAGTACTCAGTTCTTGTACTTGAGTAAAAGTAGAAGTACCAGAGTGTAGTAATACTCTGTTACAGTAAAAGTCCTGCATTCAAAATGTTCCTCAAGTGAAAGTAGAAAAGTATTCTCATCAAAATATAGTGAAAGTAAAGACAGTAAAAGTAGTCGTTGTGCAGATTGGTCCATTTCAGAATAATATATTATATGTTTTATAATGATTGATCATGAAAGTGTTCTCAAAGCTGGTGAAGGTGCAGCTAGTCTGAAGGACTGTATACTGCAGGGTAGCTTGTGGATCAACCCTGTCTCCTAAAAATTACGTTCCCACAGAACTAAACTGCATTCTCAATTACGTTTAGCCAGAAACATGTTTTCTCCCACGTTACGTTTCTTATGAACGTATCTTAAATACGTTTATTTTCTACATATCTTCTAGAAACATATTTTCTCCAACGTTACGTTCGTTATGAACGTATCTCAAATACGTTTATTTTCTACATATCTTTGCCATTTATTGTCTTGCTTATAATAATGATAATAGTCATTTATAAATATCATTTTAGAGCACACATTTGAAATCAGTAGGCGAGGCTGTAATTTCGCCAGCTGTTACTCCCATGAGCGAGGCAGAACATAATAGTTTTAACATGCCAAAAAGCTGCTGTGTCGTTTATTGCACCTCAAACATTAAAACAAATCCAGAGTTACGTGTTTCTGTACTTCCTCTAAGAAGAAAGGACAGTAACAGAAGAGCTCTGTGACGTCAGATGTGGTGTTCGAAATGCGATATGATATCCGAAAACAATTCAGTTTAGGATGGCCGAAGACACTACACTACCCATAATCCCCAGCTATCGTTTGGGACTACAATCCCGTTGACAAACCCCGTGATTAATCTTCAAACTCTGTGATTGGATGTTGGAGTGGCAGTGCGCCAAGGTTACGCCGAGCGTCAAGCTCTTTGAAATGGAACGAAACCACGGCAGACTATTCAAAACTGGACTCGAACGCCCCCCCCAGAACTACACATGCTGGCTATTGTGTTTCGCAACATGTTCTCTATGGCACGTCTCTACTGGGAATTGTAGTTTTAAAAGACGTTTTCGTTTTTCCCAAAATTAGAAGTTGACAGTATTAAACTGTGTACAGCCCTGGAGGTTTAGGCGATAGGAAACCCATTGGTGTGTACACATTTAAAACATGTAATTACTAAATGGGTGAAAATCTCTTGTATCCATAATGGGCAGCATTAATATATACCCACATGACAGCTCATTGTTACTTTGTAATTCTACTCCACTACAATTCAGAGGTTAACCTGGTATTTTTACTCCACTACATTTATTTGAGTTACTTTGCAGATTCTGATTAATGATGTGAAATATAAACAACCCTTAAATCAGACTTTATTTACACCTGAGTGAAATTCAGGGAAGGTGATTGTCAAGTGCCAACAATCAGGAGAGATATTTGATAGTTGGTGCTTGAGAAGACTAAACATTTATCTGCAGATCTCTATAAAGTATATTCATTACTCCTTATTCTCTACTAATAGTTAATTAAAAACTGTATATAATTGCTATGTTTGCACATCCCTTTCAAGATTTCAAGATTTTATAAGGTTTATTGACATATCATATACACAACTACGGTGTAGTTATGCAATGAATGAAAAACTTGGGTCACAGGTTCCTCAACAGTGCATTACGACATCTATGAATATGTGTATACTTCCACCATTAAACTGTCATTCTGCACATTTCTTATACTATCTACATACATAAGAGTATAATTAATGCGTATAATATCAGTTAAAATAAGTGCTTCAACATAGTTAACATTGCAGGAAAGCAATATATTAGACGTTAAGTACTTTGTCAGGCTTAATATTTATCTGTAGATAGATACCCTGTAGTGGACATTTTGTATGCTTAAACCAAATGCTTCTTATAACCTTGTCTGTGTCTACCTATATGTGCTGTTTTTGTCCCAAGCTCTTCAAGGCCACATAGCTGATTGTTCAGACTAGGGTGAGACTCACACAAAGTCTAAACAAGAACGTCCCTGGTTCTGAGACACTAGCTACAGCTCAAGGACAGGGGTCTAATAACAATGAGACCTTGTGAAGACAGATGTCTGAACTTTCCTCCCTTTCTCTCTGTATATAAGCTTTGCTATTTTATTATATCTGGGCACACTCTTGCAGATTATTTTATACTCTGTGAGACCTGTGTCTCTGTGTTGCATTTTATGTTATTTGAAGCTTCAAATAAATTAACCAGAAAGACAACTCTGTCCGTTTCACCATTTATTTGTTTAACCACTGTGACTTGTACTCTCCAGTATTGAGCCTGAGATTTCCACAACAACCCCCAAAGCTTTTTTCTTATTTGAAAGAAGACCTTAACCTAAAGTATTCTTTAATTTGTTAATAAAGGTTAATTAGTTTGTCTGTTTTGCACATCCTCCTCTTAATATCTTTGTACATCCAGCACTAAACTGTTTTATTGTAGAGATCACTTACAGTATCTTCTTGATTTGTTATATTCTATATTTATATCATTGACCTTCTACTTTCCCCCTATGAAAATATGTACTCTTAATATTTTTTTCATCAAATAACATTATTCAACAAAAATAACATTATTCAACAAAAATAATTCAATGACGTGCTTTAACCACTAGGCGGTGCACACAAGGTACACACAGTCTTAATAATAACTTTGTATTATTAGTGTAGGACACTTATGTATGTATAACATCTGAAGATGTGTAGTTTTATTCATGATTTTACATAATTTTACAGGATATTGCTATACTATTTCTCATGTTTTACTTCTAACATTAATATCTGATTTGTAAAACATCACAGACAGAAAGGCATATCCGTCATTTAATGGTAAGCTATTGAAATTGTGATTCCCATCACCCAAATCCCCTGACTATTCTCTCAACTCAGTATTTACATTCTTATATTCAAAGAAAATCAGTAATATCTTTAAAAACTACAAGTCCTTTTCTATCAGCTGTGCACCGTTATGGTGTAAATATAACCTATCTACCAATTGGATCAAATATAAAAGTCAGCCGAATTACTATTGATACTGCAAGGAGACGTATTTTGTGAAAATAAATGCAAGATGCAGTTCTTCCAGTTTGTCCAGAGGTCTTCTCATCAGGGCTCTATAAATAAAGAACTAAGGCAGATGTGTAATATTTAATGCAGCCGAGCCGTGTATTACAATGCCGTTATGTGATGACTTCCAAAGAGAAAAGCAAGAACACTCGGAATAAAGTATTATTATATATTTTTTAAATGTTTTCGGATATCATATCGCATTAACATCATATCCCAACATGCATTGCGGCTAAAACATCCAATCAACGAGCTTCAAGCTGAGGATCTTGGGTAATCTGTTCAGTGGGTTTGTGGTGTGTATCGCTCGAAATGTCCCCTGATTTAAAAAAATACAGATTTCAGTATTTCGAGGCTCTGAGCCCCATTTCCTTTCCTCACAGACGGAAAAAAAAGTCCGACATTATACGATTTAAAATAAAAACAAATAAATAAAAAGATAAAACACTGGCATGTAATTTACGTTAGAATAAATAGAATGGTTTTGAATAATAGATGAGAGTCACTTTACAGCCCCGCCCACTTTTGGGGAAACCAACGCTGTCATTTGAACGGCGATCAAGCCTGAAGCCACAGAGCTCTTCTGTTATTGTCCTTTCTTCTTAGAGGAAGTACAGAAACACGTAACTCTGGATTTGTTTTAATGTTTGAGGTGCAATAAACGACACAGCAGCTTTTTGGCTGTTAAAAACTATTATGTTCTGCCTCGCTCATGAGAGTAACAGCTGGCGAAATTACAGCCTCGCTCATGAGAGGAACAGCTGGAGAAATTACAGCCTCGCCTACTGATTTCAAATGTGTGCTCTAAAATGATATTTATAAATGACTATTATCATTATTATAAGCAAGACAATAAATGGCAAAGATATGTAGAAAATAAACGTATTTGAGATACGTTCATAAGAAACGTAACGTAGGAGAAAATACGTTTCTGGCTAAACGTAATTGAGAATGCAGTTTAGTTCTGTGGGAACGTAATTTTTAGGAGACAGGGTTGTGTGGATTTACTCCAGGTGGAACTAAAGTCTGATTTAACACTTGATTATATTTCACATCATTCATCCACATCTGTGAAGTAACTAAAGGTATTTTAATATAAAGCAATATATAGCTCGTTTCAACTGAAAGTCTATTTAACAAATGCTATTTTCAGAAGGCCTGGAGCAGAGAAACACCTTCACATCTGTTTTATACGACATGTGCGTAGGAGAGGGATGAGTGCATCACAAAGAACATGTAGGGAAACAGAAGAGCCTTTCACTCTGAAAAATAATGCATTGTTTCGGTTCCTGTTTGCTTTTTCAAACGTTAACCTCAAACAGAGAATACATTCAACACAACGTTTTATATCCAGCCTGGAGCAAAACATCTATTGCATGAGACATGTGTGCAGGAGAGGGGCGATTTAATCAAATATTGCAAATAAACTCACACAATTTGCAATTTGCACGTGTGTTTTCTGACCAGTTTCAGCACATTACCTAATTTCCTTGAAAAAAAAAAAGATAAGACATTCGGTTCTTCAGGTTTTGCATGATGAAATATTTCCATGTCGTTTCTTATTCTTGGTGATATGATGTCTAAAAAATATAAATTGTGCTTTAATACTTTATGTTTGCTGCAGTGAAGACACAGAGGAAAGGGACCGGGTAACTTCAGCATCGTTTTCAACAAATATACGAAATGGACAAAATATTTGGCTGATTTATTTTTTAGTCCGTATCTTTTCAGTGGAGAAAACAGGTGGGATCAGAAGGGATCTTAACATCAATCCATCCAAGAAAGATCAAGTGTATTGTTGTACTTGTACATGTGATGTTTTGGTGTTGTTGTTTTGTTTCTTTCCGTTAACTGTCAAGTGAGAAATAAGTATTTTTTGTGCTTCTCTTATTATCCTAAGATACTGTTATGTTTGGCTGTGAAAAAGAAATATGAAGGACAGACCATCTATTTCCAACCACATCACACCCGTTCTTCATTCCCTCCACTGGCTTCCTGTCTCATTCAGGATCGAATACAAGATCGCACGACTGACCCATCAGTGCATCCACGGGAACGCTCCTTCGTACCTGAAAGAACTTCTCACATCACAAACCTCCACACGCAACCTCCGCTCCACAAACATCTGCTTCGCCCCCGAGGACCAAACTCCGCACAATGGGGGATCGGGCTTTCTGTGCAGCTGCTCCTCGCCTGTGGAATTACCTCCCAGACCACCGACGCCTTCAAGAAAGGACTAAAAATCTTTCTCTTAAAAAAAGCCTTTGATTAAACTTTTGTTTATTTTGTTTGTTTCTTTACAAATACAATTTAATATTATTATTATTATTTCTCTTGATTTTTTTTTTTTTAGAAAGGGGCAGGTAATATAAGATTACTTTCTTTTTTCTTCTCCCTGCTCCTTTTATCTCAATGTGTGTTTACAGAGACATGTTTTGTAAACAGTTATCATACATTAAGTTGTGCATACCATGAACGGAACAAATAAAAATGAAAGGAAATGAAGTAATGGACAGAAATCAGTCAGTGTCTTCCTTTAATTTACAACCCTTTGGGTACAAAAGGGAGAATACGACATTTAGGGCAATCTAGAAGTGAATTTAAGGTGATTTGAGAAAACATTTTAGTGTTTTTGTTTCTCTGGAAACCTCCATAAGCAGTGAAATAGAGTGCACAGCCTTTACGATTAATTTACATTGAGGCTCTGCAGATTCCCGGGTGTGTAAGATAAGATAACATGGACCTTCATTGATCTCCGTAGGGAAATGCAGGTGTTATACTGTAGCAGCAACAGAATAATACAGAAACACAGATAGTACACATGGGATAATAATACAAGAATAAACCTGTACTAAGAGAATTAATGGAAATAACAAAAATGAAATATATATAAAAGAAAGTAAAGTGCAATGATCCGGCTCCAAAGAGGAGACCTCAATTACTTCAGATCTGGAGCACCAGGTGGAGGACGGCTGATATCTAATAAGAAATGTTGATATAAGCCTGAGATACCAGCAGATCTGATGTGTGTGTGTGTTTATGAGTGGCGGGGGGGGGGCTGGAATAGGTGATTATGTCCTCGGTGTGTTGCTGAAATGATAGTCCTTCAATTTGTCTCCTCTCAGGATCCAAGACTCACATCAGCTCTCCACAACCTGCTACACACACACACACACACACACACACACACACACACACACACACACACACACACACACACACACACACACACACACACACACACACACACACACACACACACACACACACACACACACACACACACACACACACGCACACACACGCACACACACACACACACACACACACACACACACACACACACACACACACACACACACACACACACACACACACACACACACAGGCAAACACACACAGGCAACCACACTCCAATCACACACACTTAGCCATGGATATGAGCACACTCAGGCCAGTATTAATGCACGGACATACTTTGTGATCTCACACAATGGAGGACTTGAAAAATGTAATTCTTCCGGTATTATTTAAAACCTGGGGATAACGCTGCACATTTTTGGGTAGTCTCTATTGGAAGAAGTGTATTATTTTGATCTAGGTTGCTCACACAAAAATGCCACAGTTAGTTGTGTGACAAATACAAAAAGAGAGCAACAATGTCCGTTTTAGAAAGCTGTATAAATGGTTAGACATAGCAACCCCTTCAACCACTGAACAGGCATTGGAAAGATGTTTGAACATAATAATAGTACTTAAAGGTCACCTATTATGCAAAATCCACTTTTCCATGTCTCTTCTACATCAACATGTGTCCCCTCTGTGTAAAGAGACTCTGAAAGTTTCAGGCAGAGAAACAGAAACGGAGAAACAGAGAAACAGAAACGGAGAAACAGAGAAACAGAAACGGAGAAACAGAAACAGAGAAACAGAAACGGAGAAACGGAGAAACAGAGAAACAGAGATACGGAGAAACGGCGAAACGGAGAAACAGAAACGGAGAAACCGAAACGGAGAAACAGAAACAGAGAAACAGAGAAACAGAGAAACAGAAACAGAGAAACAGAAACAGAGAAACAGAAATAGAGAAACAGAAACAGAGAAACAGAGAAACAGAAACGGAGAAACAGAAACGGAGAAGCAGAAACAGAGAAACAGAGAAAAACAAACGGAGAAACAGAATCAGAGAAACGGAGAAACAGAAACGGAGAAATGGAGAAACGGAGAAACGGAGAAACATAGAAAGAGAAATGGAGAAACAGAAACAGAGGAACAGAGAAACAGAGAAACATAGAAACATAGAAACACAAACGGAGAAACAGAGAAACGGAGAAACGGAGAAACAGAGAAATAGAAACGGAGAAACAGAAACAGAGAAACAGAGAAACAGATAAACAGAAACAGAGAAATAGAAACGGAGAAACAGAGAAACAGAGAAACACAAACGGAGAAACGGAGAAACTGAGAAACAGAGAAATAGAAACGGAGAAACAGAAACAGAGAAATAGAAACGGAGAAACAGAGAAACGGAGAAACAGAGAAATAGAAACGGAGAAACAGAAACAGAGAAACAGAGAAACAGAGAAACAGAAACAGAGAAATAGAAACGGAGAAACAGAGAAACAGAGAAACACAAACGGAGAAACGGAGAAACAGAGACGGAGAAACAGAAACAGAGAAATAGAAACGGAGAAACAGAGAAACGGAGAAACAGAGAAACAGAAACGGAGAAACAGAAACAGAGAATCAGAGGTGTGAGGAGAATCCTCTGGATTCTGTCGGAATTAAAACTGATCATTTTGAGGAGCTGCCTCTGAATGTGTCAGGCTATAGGTTGTGAATGTTGGCCCCGGCGATCCGTGAGGAGAATCCTTTGGATTATGTCGGAAGACTTTAATGTCTAAACTATGAATTATGGTTTCATATTAGAACATGATCACAGCATGATAAGTTTAGTATGATTGTAATGTTGTAAAGAGAGAAGGTAGAAACCCTGTATATGTTTGGACCAATTTTTCTTCAAATAAACTGATCCCACCTTTTGGAATGGGACAACTTAAAAGACATCTGCGCTCTCCTCTCCTGCTTCAAAGGTAAGATTGCACCCTGCCACACTCACACTTAGGTAGGGCCACACCTCATTACTGATATCAAAATCCTTCGGGATCGCTTCAACAGATTTAGCGGGTCGTCTGAATTGAAACAGAAGTTCATTGAACCTGGTTCTTCAGGAGTTAATAGAGGTGAGATCTTGCTAACGTTGGTGGATCTGAGCCAAGCAGTAAACTTAAATAGACTCAATTACTTCGGTTAGGTCAGTTAGTAGGTCTGAGTAATTTGCCGGAATAAATTATCAGCCCTCCCGACTCCAAAGAGTGGTTAAAATGCCTGTCTTGCAAACAGGAGATCCTGGGTTCAAATCCCAGCAGTGCCTCACATGGGTAACCAATATGTAGATACTCGAGGACAGGGGTCTCCAACCTTTCTTCATCTGAGAGCTACTTTGAAAAAATGAAAGTGGCCAAGAGCTACTTGCATCACATCACTTACATTTATTCACATAGCCCTCACATCAGTTGAATTAAGCTATACTTTTGTACACGTACGGAATTGTAATACCTAAAGCTTATCACAAATCTTAACTTCACATCAAGGTCCAAGAAAACGAAAATGTCTCACATATTATTATGGCCCACATAGTGAGTACTTCACTGAGAATTCACATAAATGTCCTTAATCACCACCTGACAAGCATCTTATGGCACTTATGGTAAAATAAGTGCATTCACTCTTTTTTACAGTCAGTGAGATGAATGGCACTGCATGGAGTCCACCATAGAGGGGTCTGCTGAAGTGGACCCACTTAGGTTCACTCTAATAGTCATTTAAATGTTCTGTATTTAGATTTCATGACATTCATGTCAGAAAAAGCTGCTTCACAAAGGTCTGTAGAACCAAATAAAGCAGACATGTTCAGTGCTGCTTGGTGGATGTTCTTATCGTTTTCTGGTTCAAAGGCTCCAGAAATGTTGTAAGTTTTGCTGAGACTTAAGCTGAACATGATTTTGGAGATGTATAACCTCCATCTCCACAGGATTGACACTGAACTGTTCAGCCATCTTTTTCTTCTTCTTCTTGACATTAAATTATAAACCATAATAAATCAATTGTATAGGTCTAACCTCCCTATATCTGTGTGTGAAATTGCTCCATCCTCAAAAACAAAAAACTAATACTTCTGCAGTCTAGCTGCAGCAACGGTCTTCTGTTAAAGAAAGGAGTATTTACAACAGCATTATAAAAACAAAAATAGTGCATGTGGGTGCACACTTATTCTCTGTCTTACTGTTACATAAATCTAATGAATGTATGAGATTAAGCTAGCTTCATCATCGCAATCAGTGATTAAGTGAATAATAAAGTTTCTATCGGGTCACTATCAGCCTGTCACTCATTATTTTCAGGAGGGGGCGGGGTTTGGAGGAACAGAGGAGACGGTGATCGCGGAAGCTTTCCTCCTGCCTTCACAAACTTCACACAAGTATTTATGAACTGAAAATAGCAAGAGGACATTCATACTCTGCAATCCAAGACTTGATTAAATCCACCAAAAACCTGACATGACGATAACGAGTGTTTTTCAAAAAACACAAATCCCTCCCTGTGTGTCTCTTAGCCGCAGCGACACGGCCCTGATTCAGAACGGGCCATTCTGCTGTTGGTTCTGACTGGTGTTGGTGGAGAAAGCAGACTGCTCCGTGTGTGGGGTCGCTGTGCCGCTGTCACGTCTGTTCCTTGATCTCTGCGTCACGGACCAATTTGATATTCGTGTAATTCTAAAATCAAAAAACGTTATTGTCCAGCCGCGGCCGAAAAATCAAGAAGCAACCTTACAACGCTATAATCGATAGGCGAGCTACTGAAAAGCTGCCCGCGAGCTACCGGTAGCTCGCGATCGACGTGTTGGAGAGCCCTGCTCTAGGATGTACACAATTTAGTGTAGTGGGAACCAAAATTGACTTTTTAATAACCTCCTTCCATAGGATAAAGTGGATTGATAATATTCTCTTAAAGATCAACTCTGTGTTTATACCAGACCAAAAGTCATGCCTTAAAAATGAAGACAATTTTGAAGTTACAAAGATGGCAGCAGCTCTAAGGGTCAATTCAGGCTGGCTCTTGAACTATCAAACTAACTTCTTCCATGGCACTTCTTGATATTAATGCAGATCTGTTTCTAAAACAAGAAAACAAAGAAATTGTGGTGCTGTGGCTAAGTGGTCAAGGTGCCTGTCTCGTAAACAGGAGATCCTCGGTTCAACTCCCAGCAGCGCCTCAGAAAGAAGGGCAACTATTATCTTTCAAAAGACCAGATTGAGGGATTTAAGCAAACTAAGTTCTGATTCAACAAATGGAATATCCCCTTCCTAGGGTATGGCATAAACTAAGGTGTCAACAGATTTCAAAGTAGCTGCTTTAACCACAAATGAAATGAACAATTCAACAAAGGAAAAGTCTGGTTTTTAAAGAGTTGGAATCCAATATTGTCTACATGTAGGTTTTCTAGTTTGTGGTCTTTAAGTGGCGCTGTGGCTTAGTTGGTGAAAGCGCCTGTCTTGTAAACAGGAGATACTTGGTTCAAATCCCAGCAGTGCCTTAAAAGGAAGAATAATTACTATCTTTTGAATGAACCGTGTGTACGATTCAAGTAATATCAGTGCTGATCTATCGCAGATATTCACTTCTTAGTACAGTTTTTGATCCAATTTGCTCCAAATCCAAGATTCTATCAAGTTTTGAGAGGTGCTGTGGCTTAATGTGTCTTGTAAACAGGAGATCCTGGGTTCAAATCCCAGCAGTGCCTCAGAACGATGAATAGAAACAAAGTTCTCCTTAGCACCCAGGGTATTTCTCAATGTCGAGGAAGGCTGCTCCAGAGCCACTATTTCAAGCATGCTACGTCATCAAGTGCCGCCGAAGGACTGTTCCAATGTTCAGGATACTTGGAATTCTACCGAGGCCGGCCTCCTTCGTAGCGAGTAATTTCGAGGCTGCACATGTGTAGACTCCGCTGTCTTAAAATCCACACAATGCTTTGCGCACGGACCAATTTCCAAATATTTGGCGGAAATCGCGCTCCATTTAAGGCAGGGCCTCGCATATGACGCAGACCTGCACACCTGTTAGCCTGTTCCACCATTCTTCATTTTCAGAGGCTAGAAAGGATTCTTGCCTCGCTTCTGAAGTAAGTGACTCGGAAGACATGTGCTACCAAGCAAGCGTCTTTGACATTGAGAAACACTCCCAGTGTTGAATGGTCTTTCAAGTGAAACCTTCAATCTAGATTGGGCAATGTGCATACACACAGATGTGATCTTTAATGACAACAATCTACATCCAATAAATACTAAACAAAGGTCCAATAGAGAAGAAGATTGGTTTGCTCTATGAGGAAATGATGGGATTTGAACCCAGATTATTATCCTGTTTACGAGCGAGCAACTAAAGTCATTCATTGGTTTCAAGCTAATAATGTTCAAATCTAATGAGTGTTAACTTGCTACTGGACTTCATGCAACAGGGATCAGGATGCAGAGGCGATGTGACTTAGTTGGTGAAAGCACCTGTCTAGTAAAGTCAGGAGATCATGGGTTCAAATCCCAGCAGTGCCTCAAATAGAAAAGCAACTATTATCAACCAGATTGTGGAATTTCAGGAATCTTGGTTCTGATTCAACACATGGAATATCCCCTCCTTAGGGTATGGCATGAACTAAGGTGTCCTTCAACAGATTTTCAAATAGCTGCTTTAAACCACAAATGAAATGACCAAAGGAAAAGTTGAGGTTTGAAATGGTTTGAATCCTGTATTGTTAACATCTAGGATTTCTAGTTTGTGCTCTTCACGCATAAATCAGAAAGTTTGAGAGGTGCTCTGGCTTAGTTGGTCAAAGCGCCTGTCTTGTAAACAGGAGATCCTGGGTTCAAATCCCAGCAGTGCCTTTGAAAAGAAGAGTAGATACTAACCTTTAATCTTGGGCCTTGCTCATTAATTGTTAATACACACAGATTTGATGTTCAATGAGAACAATGAAGATCCTCTAAATACGAAACACTGATTCCATAGGAAGCATTTGCATTGTGTTTTCCTTGGATATACCAGAAACTATGGACTCCTTGAAAGCAGCAGAGAGCAAGAACAAGAGGTGCTCTGGCTTAGCTGGTGAAAGTGCCTGTCTTGTAATCAGGAGATCCTGGGTTCAAATCCCAGCAGTGCCTTAATAAAGAGAAGAGTGTACACAATACAAGTTAAAGGAGCCTTAGAGAGAAGATTAGTTATTAACCTTTTAAAGGACCAGTGTAAGGTAACTTAGTGCCGCTGGTTTATTTATGTCTGTATAGGCCGTTGTTGTGAGTGTGGACGGTCGGAGCATATACTGCGTTAGCTTAGCAGATCTCCATTTAGAAAACACGCATTTTGCATGTCTGCAGACTTGTCAAAGCATTAATTCATGGTTTTTACTAACCGGTATCAGTATGTTGTTACTTCGGTATCATTTTGAAACGTGTATTACAATTAAATCACGGTCAAATATGTTCATCTTGTTGTAGTTGTAGCCCCCTTGCCAGCGATTCTCTGTCTAGTTTAGCATACTCAGCCCGACTCAGCCTGGTTGTTGGCCCGCTAAGAACCTCGATTTTATGGGGCCAGAAAAACTGTGAAATTGTACCCGCTAGCCGGTACTACGCCAAGTGGAAACGCAACCAAAAACGGGCCGGACACGGCACGGCACGCTTAAACCACGCTCCGCGCTGTAGTGGAAATGCACCATATTAGAGTTACAGTAGTTTTTCTGAATAAAATGGCAATCTTATTGATATCATTTGCAGAAAAATTTAAAAGCCATAGCTATTGCTTTTTTTTTTTTGCCATATGCACTTTCAAACACATATTCACTGTGAACCTTGATATAAGCAAATCCAATCCAACTTTATTTATACAACACATTTAAAAACAACAGAGTTGACCAAAGTGCCATACATAAAAAGCAGCATAAATACATGTAGACAAAACCGATAGGACAAAAAATAAATATAAAAACACGAGACAATAGAACCATACTTATCGCAACAGGCTGAAAAACTCTCATACACAATGTACAAACAATATAAAACAACAAAAACATAATTCAACCAGTTAAGCCCCATGCCCCCTGTACCGGGGGCAAAATGCAACATCTTGCACAAAACAGCATCTGAGGGCTTCTTAAGATTTAACAAACTATTAATGTGTCATACCCACTTAAGGCGAGACAGGGCAGGCAAAAACATCGTTTTTCATGCACTGGTCAATTTTGAGCTACTCTGATTCCATAACATGTTTTCTTTCAGGCTTTTGGAAGGAAAACGTACAAAATACACATTTAAGTGTTTATTTGACTATAGTTTGTCTATTTGCGTCTGTAGATTTCTCCTAAATTCACCAAAAGTTAGCATTCTAATTTCTAACGTAACATAAAGTACCGCGACCGCTGTGTGCACCATGTCAACAAAGCTCCGTCTCTCCTGCACAATCTCATCGGATCCAAATATGGTCATTTCCTTTGTATCAGCAACCAATCGTGAAAGCACAAAGGGGTCTTAAACCAAGAAACGAAATCTCATTGGCTGGTGTCAATTTCTGACAACGTGATTCGTTCAGATGCGTCACGTGGTGTGCTAAAACACTTCCTGGTTAGCTTTCCGCTAGAAATTTAAATCTCGAAATGGCAAAAAAAACAGAGAAGACTACAACAATTGTCACTTGCACGAAGCAAGGTTAGACAAAAAACAAATGACCCTGACCATGAAATACCTTCATGGAGTGCGTCAATGCGCTGTCATCCAAAGAACAGGAGAGTTTAGCTAGCGCCTCACTGCAATCTTTAAAGGTCGTTTTCTCAAAATTAGTTTTTTCTCCTACTCTGAGTTACCAAAACATTCCAGTTATATTCCTATCAATATTATGAAGGCTTTTACAGAAGGGTTTGTTCATATATCATTCATAGCCTGAATTATACAACATGGTATACCTAAAAACATGTTGAAAATTGATATTTTAGGGCTGTTGACAGTATTTTCGGATTTATGGAGTGATAAAAAGAGATATCCAAAATCCCTTCAGTAAATGCCTTAGATACTAATATGACTACAAAATGAAACAAGAATTTTGAACCTGGCTTTATCCAAAGTTCAGATTTCGGTTCCTGAAATGTGTTAAAATAGGCGCATATTTAATGAGATAATGGATAATTTGCATATTTAAACTGCTATTTCAGAAGACTTGTAATACAAAGAACAATTGCCTTATTGTAAGTAATTAACTGGAGAAATTTCTAGCTGATATCTTTAAGTTAAAAAATTACCCTATTCACCTGGGTTGTCTCGCCTTAACGGGAAGAAACTCAGCTAATTGAAGATATGAACAATTTTTAGCTAAACGAAACACAAGGGTAATACCAAGCCTCTGAATTAGCCCCGAGCGAAAAAATGCTAACGCACTTAGCACAGAGCTCACGGTAGAAATACTTTATTACTTATCGGATCTGCACAAACAAGATATCACACAGATTCTAGAGGTATAATTATCATCACTGTGCCACGAAAACTCAGGGCAGGGAAGGAGAAACCAGACAACACACAACTTAGTTTAACGGAGCCAAAACGGAAAATATGTCTTACCTTTGCTTTTTTCAGATCAAAAGTTGTGTTCAATGGCATTACAACGATAAAAACGCTGCTGAAGGTTAATCCAATGTCTCTGTGTCACTTTGAAATGATTACTGATAATCCATCATTCAATTTTTGTCAAAAACGGAGATTTCATATTAGCTGCTATTAGAGCTACAACCCAGCTTCCGGTTTTGGGCAAACTGCATGCGCATCACTCTCACTCCTCGATGGTAATGTTTGGATACAGTTTGGATTCCTAAAGCTTTTAGTCTACCATCCCATCATTCAAGGGTGGCTTTCACCAGGGCCGCCCCTGGCCAACTTGGGGCCCCAAGCAACATTGTGAGATGAGCCCCCCCCCCCCAACCGACAGGAGTGAACACATTTTTTTTGAAAACAAAGTAGGCTACTTTGCAAATATAATTCCTGTTTATTATTATTATCAACACAGTTACTTTTTTATACAGTGAGGTAAATGGTAAATGTGCATGTATGTCGTTCAGTATGCGTTTATGTCTGCATTTCCTGCCAAATACTAGCCTCAAAAAGATTAAAATATAATTAATGCAAATAAACTACTTCTACTAAGAATAATAATCATAATCAATTCAATAATATAAATACTATATTTTATTATAATATAGTTGTAATATAGTCAAGACAAAACATGCTTATGACATGCTCAAAAACTGATATTTCTTAAATCTGTATTCAAACGTAGTTCCCTCTGTCAGCAATGTATCAACAACTACACACACATTTCTATCAGTGTTTCTCTGTGTTGTGGTTGACATGATGATGACTGCAGGAGTTAAGGGGAGAGGCTGAGCATCACCATGAAATGTGCGAATTGACATAAAAATGAATAAAAGGGGAAAAATGCTCCATGTTTTTTAGGCTGTAAACTTTAATTGTTATGTAAGCCAACTAGACAGACAGTGTATCACTCTTCCTCCTGTACATTAGCAGATAACAGGCATCACATACTTGAATGAATGGTAAATAAAGAATGCTGGAAATAACTGCATCTCCATTAGCCTGATGCTCTGCAGAGACGGCCTTCTTCATGTCGTGAATTGCAGCTGATGTTTTAATATGGCAATTGGCAATTTGACTTATACAACATTCGCAAGTTGTACATTTGACTCATACAATAACCCACCTTCGAGTGATGCTCTAGTTTCTTCATGTTTTGTTTTTTTCCCCTCTTGCTTGCGCCAAACTGAAACTGTCTTTTCACCGACATCTCTTCACCTGCAGTAGTGGCCGTATCAAAGCCTTGATTGGTCAGATGTCGATTCATTGCAACGGTGTCGGGTTACAGACGTGCTCCCCTTTTTGTGGTGTTAGCTGTTATGCTTTTATTGTGATAGAGCTAACAGGATGTATGAGACCGGATGTGGACACGACTGGTCAGACTACTACCAAATGACATGGAGAGTACAAGCCTGAATAAAGTAACCATCATGCTCTAAACCGTCTGTATTACTTTACGCTTACAACGACATGGTGTCAGAACGTGGGCAGCGGTAAAGAGCTAGGTTGAAGTTGGAAAGACAGTTGTGGAAAGTTAACGTCTGCAAGCGGCGAGATGTTAGACGACGACGGAGCTGCAGCCGCACCGGCTGCACAGCCTCCACAACCTTCCCAGCTACAGGCTAATGCTAACGCTCCTCCGAGCGCTACGTTCACCATCCAACCACCTGAAGCATTCGACTTTGCAAAGCCTCAGGACTGGGAGCGATGGATACGCAGGTTTGAGAGATTCAGACTGGCCAGCAACCTCCATCTTAGCACAGAAGCTAACCAGGTGAACACGCTGATCTACTGCATGGGGGATGAAGCAGACGACATCCTACGGGGTCATGATTTATCCGACGCACAGAGACAGCAGTACACTTCGGTAAAAGCCACACTTGAAACGTACTTTGTGCCTAGAAAGAACGTGATATATGAGAGGGCAAGATTCAATCAGAGAGTGCAGCAACCAAACGAGGCTGTAGACGCTTTCATTACTGCATTGTATGCCCTAGCAGAAAACTGCAAATACGGAGCACTCCGCTACGAGTTAAAAAGAGACCGGCTCGTAGTGGGGTTGAGAGACACCAGTCTAGCTGAGAGGATGCAGTTAGACAAGGATTTGACGCTCGAAAAAGCAGTCAATATGGCCAGACAGTCCGAAGTGATTAAAAGGCAGCAAACAGACCTCAGAGGAGGGGGTAGAATAGACATTGATGCAGTAACAAAAGGCAGAAGACAAAACCCATTCACCCCAAAGTCCCCTCATCAACCAATGCACCCATCAACAAAACCACAGCCATCATCTGATCGCCAGTCATGCTACAGATGTGGAAAGTCCCCTGGACATGCAAATGCGCAGTGCCCAGCCAGAGAGGTGGCATGTCATGCATGTGGAAAGAGAGGTCATTACAGTAAAGTATGTAAATCTACCAAAGCAGTACATGCTGTAGAAACAGAAAGTTGCTATGATGATGATGACAATCCCTTGTTCCTAGGCTCAGTAGATGCAGGTTTAGACCCATGGTATGCTGATTTGACTATAAGGGACCATAAGGTCAGGTTTAAGATAGACACAGGAGCTGATGTCTCAGTTATTCCAGCCCAGACCTACTATGCCATTGCTGAGAGCAACACACAGTTAGCTAAGCCTGACCGACCACTATTTGGCCCAGGTCGCATGCTTCTATCTGTTTTAGGCAGATACAGAGAGTCACTATGCAAAGGAGAGCAGGTGATACAGGAGGATGTTTACGTTGTCAATGACTTAAACGTAGCCTTGTTAAGCAGACCAGCAAGTGTAAAGCTTAAACTAGTCTACAGAGCAGACAGCATAGACAAGTCAGAGATGGAAGAGTCCTACCCAAAGTTGTGTCAGGGTTTAGGTATGATGCAGCAGCCATACACCATTAAACTCAGGCCAGACGCTATTCCCTATTCCCTGGCCACACCTAGACGGGTCCCCATCCCTCTACTCGACAAAGTGAAAGAGGAGCTAAAAAAAAAATGGAGGACATTGGGGTCATCTCCAGAGTTGAAGAGCCGACCGACTGGTGTTCGGGCATGGTTCCGGTGTCATATTCTGTCAGCTGACGGTGTGCAGCCAGACCCAGACAAGGTAAAGGCTGTCATGTCCATGAGAGAGCCGTCCAACACAGGAGAGGTTCGCAGTGTCCTGGGAATGTTAAACCAGCTGGGAAAATACATTCCAGGTCTAGCCGAAAAGGACAAGCCGCTGAGAGACCTTCTCTCAAAGAAGTATCAGTGGGTCTGGGGCTGTGCACAACAGAAAGCGTTTGACCAGCTGAAAAATGATCTCACATCACCTCCAGTGCTGACATTTTACGACCCCAACAAAGAGCTGAAACTGTCTGCGGATGCCTCTTCCTACGGACTGGGTGCGGTCCTCCTACAGAAGGAGGGAGAGCAGTGGAAACCAGTCGCGTACGCATCGCGCTCTATGACAGAGACAGAACAGAGGTACGCCCAGGTGGAGAAGGAGGCGCTAGGATTGACATGGGGGTGCGAGCGTTTTAGAGACTTCCTAATTGGGAGACATTTTGCCATGGAAACTGACCACAAGCCACTTGTCAGCCTGCTAGGTCACCAGGCACTAACTGAGCTTCCTCCCAGGATCCAGCGGTTTCGACTCAGACTCATGAGGTACAGTTACACAATCTCACACACACCTGGCAAAGCCCTGTTTACAGCCGACACTCTCTCACGCTCACCTGTCAGTCAAAACTCAAGTTCAAAACTGACAGACAACGACTTAATGGAAGACACAAACATCTATTTGGATGAAATCATCAATAGCATGCCCGCCAGCTCAACATAGATGGCACAACTGAGAGAGCGACTGCAGGAAGACAGTGTTTGCTCGGAGGTCATGTCATACTGTCAGAGAGGATGGCCTGACCGCAGCCAGCTCACACACAAAACTAAGGCCAACAGGGTGGGTGGAGGGGGTCTGGAGGACGGGCTTGGGCTGACAGCGGAGGAACCGGAAGGGGTCTCGGGCGGACGGCCCGGGGGCAAGGCAGAGATCAAGGATGGGGTATCGGGCGGACGGCCCGGGCAAGGCAGAGTTCAAAAAGGGGAACTCGGGCGGACGGCCCGGGGGCAAGGCAGAGTTCAAGGAAGGGGTCTCGGGCGGACGGCCCGGGGGCAAGGCAGAGTTCAAGGAAGGGGTCTCGGGCGGACGGCCCGGGGGCAAGGCAGAGTTCAAAAAGGGGGACTCGGGCGGACGGCCCGGGGGCAAGGCAGAGTTCGAAAAGGGGAACTCGGGCGGACGGCCCGGGGACAAGGCAGAGTTCAGGGTGGGGCGAAGGCCAAACAGCTCCGGAGGCCGGCAGGACCCGGTGTCGGCCGAACAGGAACCGGAGCCGGTGGGACAGGCTTCGGCAGGATCCCCCACGGAAGAGGACTAGGAGTTGGCAGCACCCCCGGCGAGACAGATGATGGCGGGGCCTCCAACTGGACTGGACATAGAGCTGGCAGGATCCCCAGCGGAACCTCCAAAGGCACAGGACATAGAGTTGGCTGGACCCCCGATAGAAGAGTAGTCGGCGGGACCTCCAACGGAACAGGACAAGGGATTGGCAGGACCCCCGGCAGAAGAGTAGTCGGCGGGGCCTCCAACGGGACAGGACACAGGGTTGGCAGGACCCCCGGCAGGAGAGTTGTCGGCGGGACCCCCAACGGGACAGGACATAGGGTTGGCAGGACCCCCGGCAGGAGAGTAGTCGGCGGGGCCTCCAACGGGACAAGACACAGGGTTGGCAGGACCCCCGGCAGGAGAGTAGTCGGCGGGGCCTCCAACGGCACAGGACTTAGGGTTGGCAGGACCTGGAGAGGAGACTTGAGAGGGAACTTGTGTCGGTCGGTACGCCGGGGAGCTGGCGTTGGCTGGAGAGCCAACAAGCAACAAGGTGCTGGAGTCGGCCGGTACGCCGACAAGACTCAGGGAGCTGGTGTCGGCTGGAGAGCCAACAGGAGACGAGGTGCTGGAGTCGGCCGGTACGCCGACAGGACACAGGGAGCTGGCGTCGGCTGGAGAGCCAGCAGGAGACGAGGTGCTGGAGTCGGCCGGTATGCCGACAGGACTCGGGGATCTGGCGTCGGCCGATGAGTCAACAGGTGTCGGGACCATGACTGCTGGGGCCGGTACTTGAGCCGGAACCATGGATGGAACTGGGGCCGAAACCATGGCTGCTGGGCCCGGGACTTGAGCCGGAATCATGGCTGCATGGGCCGGTTCTGGAGCCGGAAACATGGCTGTAAGATCCAGTTCTGGAGCCGGAAACATGGCTGTAAGATCCGGAGCGGAAGCCTGGATCATGGCTGTGTGGGCCGGTTTTGGAGCCGGAATTGAAGCCGGAACCATGGCTGCTGAGGCCGGAACTGGGGCCGGAACCACAGCTGCTGGGACCAGAACTGGGGCCGGAACCATGGTTACTGGGGCCAGCACTGGGGCCGGAACCATGGCTGCTGGGGCCAGAACTGGGGCTGGAACCATGGCTGCTGGGGCCTGTACTGGAGCCCAAAGCATGGCCTCCGGGGCTAGGGCTGCTAGCCTGGACCTGCGACTCCTTCTCTTAAGAGCCTTTTGGAGGCTCCGTGGACCTCCAAAATCCAGACGAGTTCCAGAGAATGGCTCCTGGGCAGGAGCAGGAACTGGGGAAGAAGCAGAGGCCGACTCCAGACGGAACACACCGAGGCGTACGGCGCCAGGTTGGGAGTTGGGAGGCAGGGTGCTAGCATGCCCGGGGCTAGCAGGCCGGGAATCACACACCGAGAGGAAGTCCAAAATCCATCCAGGTAAGAACTTCACTACCCCTGGCTTCTCCATAGCCATCTGGTGTGCCTCAGCCATAGCAGCCTCTCGCTGCTGAACCCTGACCGCTCCTATCCACCGATGAGCGCAGACAGACAAAGAAAAGTTAAAATCCAATAGTTCCTGCTCAAACGGATCTGCTGGGCCCATATCTCGGGTCGGTTCGTAATGTTACGGTGTGTGTAGGAAGCAGGACCCAAATGCAGATTAAAGTGTCGAAAATAACTCCTTTATTTTAAGGCTAAACTATTCAAAAAGACAGAACAGAACACTGTCCATGTCAAAACACAAGACGAACCGACAAAGACAGACAGAAAAACCAGAACTTAAATACACACAAGACTAATTATACAAACAAGACACAGGTGAGGAGGGAGGAGAAAACACAGGGACACCAGGTGCACACAATCGGGTAATAAGACACACCAGGGAAACTAACGACAGGGAACCACAGACAGATCTAAAGACAAAACACAACGCAGACAGAAAACCAAAGACAGATCTAGACAAGACACAACGCAACACAGACAGAAACAGGCAAGATAGGAGGTGAAGACCTTTCAAAATAAAACATGAAACAAAAGACAGAAAAAGACAAGACAAAATACAATAAAGACAGATCTTGACACCAACACAGACTCCCAAGGGGCACACACCTGTCCGTACACACACACACACACACACGGCGCTACCACTAGGTATGGCAGAGTGGTGGTAAAACCTCACAGACTGGACTTGTGAACTGGGGGGGAGACAAATGAATGTGAGAAAAAAAAGACATTACATTGCATTTAGCTGACGCTTTTATCCAAAGCGACTTACAATAAGTGCGTTCGACCAACAAAATACAAACTTGAAGAAAACAGAATCATATAAGTACATCAGGTTTCATAGAGCAAAAACATTTCAAGTGCTACTCAACTGGCTTTAGGTAAGCCAGTCCTTTATTAGTATATAAGTGCTTTGTTAATAGTTCTATTGCTCGAAGTGGAGTCGAAAGAGATGAGTTTTCAGTCTGCGCCGGAAGGTGTGTAAGCTATCTGCTGTCCTGATGTCAATGGGGAGCTCATTCCACCATTTTGGAGCCAGGATAGCAAACCCATGTGTTTCTGCTGATGGGAACTTGGGTCCCCTTGGCAGCGAGGGTGCAGCGAGCCGTTTGGTTGATGCAGAGCGGAGTGCACGTGCTGGGGTGTACGGTTTAACCATGTCCTGGATGTAGGAAGGGCCAGATCCATTCGCAGCATGGTACGCAAGTACCATTGTCTTGATGTGGATTCGAGCAGTTACCGGAAGCCGATGACGATGTGAAAAGGGAAGAATGTTGAATAATTTTGTGTTTTGATGTTTAGATCACTTATGCTCACAAAGATATTGCCTGACTCAGTGTTTGTTTTTGTTATTTTTCATGAGAAGCCTTAAGAGGGCAATGTTCTATTTTTGAGTAAATAGCTATGTGATTGTGCAGAAAGAAGTGTGATGATATGTTCTGAGGTTCTTGCAGAGTTTTCAGTTTATAACCTGATTTTGCATTTTCTGAGTCACAGTATATAAATGTGACAGTCTGTTCTGTTTTCTTAAGAAAGGGAGATGTGGTGTTAGCTGTTATGCTTTTATTGTGATAGAGCTAACAGGATGTTTGATCAATCAATCATCAATCAATGTTTATTTATATAGCCCAATATCACAAATGTTACATTTGTCTCAGTGGACTTCACAGTTTGTACAAAATATCAGTATGACAATACGACACCCTCTGTCCTTAGACCCTTACATCGTACAAGGAAAAACTTCCGAAGAAAACCCACAGTTTAAAGGGGAACATGGGAGAAACCTCAGGGAGAGCAACAGAGGAGGGATCCCTCTCCCAGGACGGACAGACGTGCAATAGATGCCGTGTGTAAATTGAAAAGATAATACATTTGGAACATAGGTAGTCCAAATGTTTGGAAATGCATGTGTGTATAATAGGAAGATGAATCCACGAGGATATCCATCCAGGACCTATGATCCAGGACCACAGCCACGACTCAAGATCCAGGGCTCGCGATGCAGGACACAGGACCGCAGGATCATCCATGACTCCGGATCCCAGCGTATATAGATACCAAAAAGAAAGAAATTTGGGGAAGCTGGGTTAATCGGAACATGAGAGTACACAGGTATAGACAGAGAGAAGGAAGAAGTAAGATGTCCCCCGACAAACTAAGCTTATATCAGCAAAACTAGGGGCTGAATCTAATCAGCCCTAACTATAAGCTTTATCAAAAAGGAAGGCCTTAAGCGCACTCTTAAAAACGGATAGGGTGTCTGCCGCCCGAACACAAACTGGAAGCTGATTCCACAAATGTGGAGCTTGATAAGAAAAGGCTCTGGCTCCCATTGTAATTTTAGAGACTCTAGGAACAACCAACAACCCTGCATTCTTGGAACGCAATGCCCTAGTAGGACAGTAGGGTATAATGAGTTCTTTAAGGTAAGATGGCGCCTGCCCATTAAGGGCTTTGTAGGCGAGAAGAAGAATTTTAAATTCTATCCTGTGTTCTATAGGGAGCCAGTGTAAGGCAGCCAGAACAGGAGTAATGTGGTCCCTTTTCCTAACTCTGGTTAGTACACGAGCTGCAGCATTTTGAATCAGCTGAAGCGACTTGACTGACTTCTTGGTACACCCTGATAATAAAGAGTTACAATAATCCAGCCTTGAAGTAACAAATGCATGGACTATTTTCTCTGCATCGTTTTGAGGCAAGATATGCCTGATTTTTGCAATGTTACGTAGATGGAAGTAGGCGGTCCTTGAAATTGATTTTATGTGGGCGTTAAAGGATAAATCCTGATCAAATATAACACCAAGATTCCTTACAGTCTCACTGGAGGCCAAATTAATGCCATCCATAGTTAGTATATCTTTAGATAATTTGTTTCGTAGATTCTTCGGGCCAAGTACAATAACTTCAGTTTTGGTCGTGTTTAACATCAAAAAGTTTAAGGTCATCCACGTTTTTAAGTCCTTGAGGCAGTCTTGAATTTTATTTAGATGATTAATTTCATCAGGCTTGATTGATAAATATAGTTGAGTATCATCCGCATAACAATGAACATTTACAGAATGATTCCTTATAATATTGCCTAACGGAAGCATATATAATGTGAACAAAATAGGTCCGAGCACTGAGCCCTGTGGCACTCCATGGCTAACTTTGGTTTGCGTGGAAGATTCATCATTGACACGTACAAACTGAGAGCGTTCAGATAGATAGGACCTAAACCAGCCTAAAGCAGTTCCCTGTATGCCAACTAAGTGCTCTAGTCTTTGCAATAAGATATCATGATCGATAGTATCAAATGCAGCGCTGAGATCGAGCAAAACAAGAATAGAGACAAGTCCCTTGTCAGAGGCTATTAGAATGTCATTTGTGACTTTAACCAGAGCTCTCTCCGTGCTATGATGTGTTCTAAAGCCAGACTGAAAATCTTCAAATAAATCATTGTTTTTTAAGTAATCACACAACTGTTTTGCGACCGCTTTCTCAAGAATTTTTGAGACGAAAGGAAGATTAGAAATAGGTCTATAATTGGCTAAAACCTCTGGATCGAGGTTGTGCTTTTTAAGAAGCGGTTTTATCACTGCTACTTTGAATGATTGTGGAACATAGCCTGATAATAAAGACATATTCATAATATTTAATAAAGAAGTGCTAATTAATGGAAAAACTTCCTTCAACAGCTTAGTTGGAATTGGGTCTAACATGCACGTTGATGGTTTAGAAGAGAGAATCATTGAATTTAATTGTTCAAGGTTTATGGCTGAAAAGCATTCTAGTTTACTATCTAGTGTAATATTAGAACTTACGTTTCCGGGAGCTGTTGATAACACTATACTGGTCAAAGGCAAGAGGTCATTACTACTGAGTGCTATGGGAATAGAAGGCTCAATCGAGCTGTGGCTCTCTGTCAGCCTGGCTACAGTGCTGAAAAGAAATCTTGCATTATTCTTATTCTCATCTATTAATGAAGAGTAGTAGGCTGCTCTCGCTTTACGCAGTGCTTTCTTATATTCATTGAGAGTAATATGCCAAATTAAACGAGATTCTTCAAGTTTAGTGGAACGCCATATCCTTTCAAGTTGTCTCGACTTTTGCTTTATTTTGCGGGTTTCGGCATTATGCCATGGAGCTAATCTATGTTGTTTTATTTTCTTCTTTTTCAAAGGAGCAAAAGAGTCTAATTTTATTCGCAGCGCATCTGTAGCACTATCAACAACATGATCAATTTGGGGTGGTGTACATTTTGTATAAGTTTCCTCCCCTACATGCAGACATGCTATCGAGTTAAGTATTGGTGGAATCTCTTCCTTAAATTTGGCTATAGCACTAACAGATAGGTTTCTGCAGCAGGAGCTTTTAATGCTTTGTAGTCTAGTAACAGTACTTCAAAAGTTACTAAGAAATGGTTGGATAAAGCAGGATTATGCGGTTCGACTAATAGTTGCTCAATTTCAATACCATAAGTCAGAACAAGGTCGAGAGTGTGATTATAGCAGTGGGTTGGTTTATTTACACTCTGACAGAAACCAACAGAATCTAATATAGAGTTAAATGCAACAGTAAGGCTATTTTTATCATCGTCAACATGAATAATAAAGTCACCTACGATAATTACTTTATCTGTTTTAAGAACCAAAGTTGATAAAAACTCAGAGAATTCTGATAAGAATTCTGAATAAGGACCTGGTGCACGGTACACTGAGACCGGTATGAGACCGGATGTGGACACGACTGGTCAGACTACTACCAAATGACATGGAGAGTACAAGCCTGAATAAAGTAACCACCATGCTCTAAACCGTCTGTATTACTTTACGCTTACCACGACACTTTTCACCTCTCACTCTCACGTGTCAGCGGGGGGTGCACGGAGAACTGCGCACAGCAGCTGAGACCCTCTGGGCGGGGCCCCCTGCGCAAGGCGGGGCCCCATGCAGCCTGCGTGATTGACCTGTAGGGAGGGGCGGCCCTGGTTTTCACTATAAGTAATGTTATTTTTTTGGACGGACACTATCATTTACATTTTTTTACTATGTTCAATCTGAATTTTCTTTAAAATAAAAAACATCTATATTGATTCTGACTTTTCTACATCCAACTCACAGGTTTATCATTACTTTGAGAGAAAAGATTATTAATTTAACCCTTTTAGAAGGGAAGATATGGTCATTTGTTCTGGGAATGTCATTTTCGAGCCTGAGGCCTGAAAAACAGGCTCAGGGTTTAACAGGTTAAAGCACAGACTGATACGTCTTATACGTGGTCTGCAAAAGCAAGTGAGAACAAGTAGGTCTTTAAACGAGATTTATATATACACTGAAAACACTGAAGTATTGACTTTAATTAAATGTATTATATCAACAGATTTCACATCACTGTATTAGGTTAGTTGAAAGCAATAAGTTGAACCTATTTAAACTTAAGAGTATTGCTTTCAACTAACCTAATACAGTGATGTGAAATCTGTTGATATAATACATTTAATTAAAGTCAATACTTCAGTGTTTTCAGTGTTATGTATAGTGAGATATAAAATAAATCACACATCACTAATCCCCACCTTCTGGGTAAAGTATTGGATTTGGGATAAGAGGGATGGACATGAAATGAAGCAGATGGTGTATCCTGCAGCTCCTCTGACAGACTTCTGACATGTTCTCTGAATCTCTCTCCGCTGGTTTGGAAATGACAGAAAACAGATGAAGTGCAGGCTAAGCTCCCCAAAGGCTGACAGGGGATGATAATTATGACCTTTAATTATCCATCATACATTGGAAGTGGTTTTATCTCTCATATCCAGAGGTGGGAAGTGGAGTACAAATACTTCGTTACTGTACTTAAGTACATGTTGCTGGTATCAGTACTTTACTCCAATACTTATTTTTTTGATGACTTTTTACTTTGACTTCTTACATTTTGAACACAAATACCTGTACTTTCTTCTTCTTACATGTTGAACCCAAATACCTGTACTTTCTACTTCTTACATGTTGAACACAAATACCTGTACTTTCTACTTCTTACATGTTGAACCCAAATACCTGTACTTTCTACTTCTTACATTTTGAACTCAAATACCTGTACTTTCTACTTCTTACATTTTGAACTCAAATACCTGTACTTTCTACTTCTTACATGTTGAACTCAAATACCTGTACTTTCTACTTCTTACATGTTGAACACAAATACCTGTACTTTCTACTTCTTACATTTTGAACTCAAATACCTGTACTTTCTACTTCTTACATGTTGAACACAAATACCTGTACTTTCTACTTCTTACATGTTGAACACAAATACCTGTACTTTCTACTTCTTACATTTTGAACTCAAATACCTGTACTTTCTACTTCTTACATGTTGAACACAAATACCTGTACTTTCTACTTCTTACATGTTGAACACAAATACCTGTGCTTTCTACTTCTTACATGTTGAACCCAAATACCTGTACTTTCTACTTCTTACATGTTGAACCCAAATACCTGTACTTTCTACTTCTTACATGTTGAACCCAAATACCTGTACTTTCTACTTCTTACATTTTGAACTCAAATACCTGTACTTTCTACTTCTTACATTTTGAACTCAAATACCTGTACTTTCTACTTCTTACATGTTGAACTCAAATACCTGTACTTTCTACTTCTTACATGTTGAACCCAAATACCTGTACTTTCTACTTCTTACATGTTGAACCCAAATACCTGTACTTTCTACTTCTTACATTTTGAACTCAAATACCTGTACTTTCTACTTCTTACATTTTGAACTCAAATACCTGTACTTTCTACTTCTTACATGTTGAACTCAAATACCTGTACTTTCTACTTCTTACATGTTGAACACAAATACCTGTACTTTCTACTTCTTACATTTTGAACTCAAATACCTGTACTTTCTACTTCTTACATGTTGAACACAAATACCTGTACTTTCTACTTCTTACATGTTGAACACAAATACCTGTACTTTCTACTTCTTACATTTTGAACTCAAATACCTGTACTTTCTACTTCTTACATGTTGAACACAAATACCTGTACTTTCTACTTCTTACATGTTGAACACAAATACCTGTACTTTCTACTTCTTACATGTTGAACACAAATACCTGTGCTTTCTACTTCTTACATGTTGAACCCAAATACCTGTACTTTCTACTTCTTACATGTTGAACCCAAATACCTGTACTTTCTACTTCTTACATGTTGAACCCAAATACCTGTACTTTCTACTTCTTACATTTTGAACTCAAATACCTGTACTTTCTACTTCTTACATTTTGAACTCAAATACCTGTACTTTCTACTTCTTACATGTTGAACTCAAATACCTGTACTTTCTACTTCTTACATGTTGAACACAAATACCTGTACTTTCTACTTCTTACATTTTGAACTCAAATACCTGTACTTTCTACTTCTTACATGTTGAACACAAATACCTGTACTTTCTACTTCTTACATGTTGAACACAAATACCTGTGCTTTCTACTTCTTACATTTTGAACTCAAATACCTGTACTTTCTACTTCTTACATGTTGAACACAAATACCTGTACTTTCTACTTCTTACATGTTGAACCCAAATACCTGTACTTTCTACTTCTTACAAGTTGAACCCAAATACCTGAACTTTCTACTTCTTACATGTTGAACTCAAATACCTGTACTTTCTACTTCTTACATGTTGAACTCAAATACCTGTACTTTCTTCTTCTTACATGTTGAACACAAATACCTGTACTTTCTACTTCTTACATGTTGAACTCAAATACCTGTACTTTCTACTTCTCACATGTTGAACTCAAATACCTGTACTTTCTACTTCTTACATGTTGAACACTAATACCTGTACTTTCTACTTCTTACATGTTGAACCCAAATACCTGTACTTTCTACTTCTTACATGTTGAACACAAATACCTGTACTTTCTACTTCTTACATGTTGAACCCAAATACCTGTACTTTCTACTTCTAACATGTTGAACCCAAATACCTGTACTTTCTACTTCTCTCATTTCCCAAACAGCTGGTTCCTTTAGTCTGAATGTGTGTTTGGTGCGTGATCATTATTCTTTAGAGTCATTGCGTGCCTATTGATTTGAACACGATCCGTGTATCCATCACTTCCTGGTCTTCTCTAAAGAAGAGGGACCAATGGAAACGTTGTCATGTTGCCGTTGTTCAGCATGGAAACATTCATTAGCTAACAATGACATTATTGTTCTATTAATATAAAGGGAGGTCAGGTACTCTTTAAAACAGCTGCTAGTTATGGGTACTTTTTACTGAAGTACACTTCAAAGCCTCTTTACTTTCACTTGAGTAAAGAAGTTTACTCAGTACTTCTACTTTCACCAGAGTATTTTTAAACACGAGTATCTGTACTTCTACTTGAGTAAAGGATGTGTGTACTCTTGCCCTCTCTCCCCATATCAGAGGTTATTCCTGAGCCATGTGTCCTCTCGTCCTTGCAGTCCATAAAAACTGCAATTAAGCATCCGTCAAAGTGTCCTAACGAGCTGCAGTGGAGACATTAACCGTCCCCGAGGTGGAGTGAACTTGGTTTAAGAGGATTTTCCATCCAGGCGGTGACACTTCTGGGCGAAACGCTCACTGTTTCAAGGAATGAAATGGCCCCAGTTAATTATGTCTAACACTAACACAGAATGAATCAGAAGGTAACCAAGGCTTTGCATGTTTCAGTGAATTTACTGCAAACTACATCGATTTTCATTTAGTAAAATACCTGTGAATTTGAACACAGAGTCTCCTCTCAAAGGCGCTTTGACCACAAACGAAAACACCAATGCAACAAAAGTAAAGTAGAATTTTTACGGTTTTTGGAATCTATATTTACTACTATGTGCTCTTCATGCAGAAGGAAAGAAGACTAACGGCCCGTCTACACTACAGGCATCGAAAAATGCTTTCAACGCTTCGCCCATTCATTTGAATGGGTTGACGTAGAAGATTTTTAATCTTCGCCGAACTGCATTGTGGGGAGCATGGCATGGCTTTGCAAGCATCACGAGCATCTATCGGCATCAAAAGATGAACAATGTTCAACTTTTGAGGCTCGATGCTTGGCATCAGCCAATTAAATCCCGTTTATGCAATTCCCGCCAGTACAAGCGCTAGCCAATCAAACCGCGTGCAAGCTAGGAGAGCCAGACCGCAGTTCATTTCCTCATATTCCAAAACGAGAAATTACGGTAGCAAATCACCCGGTTCTGTACGACCAGAACTATTTACCGGGATACAAACCGGAGGAGCCAGGCATGGAGGGAGGTGGCAGAGACAGTGGGTGAAACTGGTAGGTTTTCGCCTGTTTGGGGATTTTATATCCAGTTTACTTCGTTTTAACATTGCTATTTGCTTTTGCTTTGTATGTCGGGGGCGGGAGATTCATGTGATTGGTTGTTGGTCGCGTTGCTCGCAAAAAATCGCCAAGCTTCAGACACGCCCAGCATCAAGATTTTTTGATGCCTGTAGTGTAGACGGGCCGTAAGAGGCGCTGTGGCTTAGTTGGTGAAAGCGCCTGTCTTGTAAACAGGAGATCCAGGGTTCAAGTCCCAGCAGCGCCTCAGAAAGAAGAACAGTCAGAACACTTTTAAAAAGAAATGTGAAAGAATCCAAACATCTAGCACACCTGTACATCACAGTAGACAAGTTAAAGGTATGTCTTTTTTGTAAAAACAATGTTCGCTTTTAGAACTTCTAACCAAAACCCATTGTTCTAGTTCTTGAGAAGTAATCTAAGTTTTGAATCCTTAACACTTCAGGCCCTTAAATAACACTAGTTGTTGTTCTATGGGCCAAATTCATCTGATAGAAACCGGTAAATAATACTAGGAAGTCAAACCTTTTCTTTCCCTTCATCCAATTATAGTCGAGAGCAAGTATAAGAGGCGCTGTGGCTTAGTGGGTGAAAGAGCCTGTCTTGGAAAAAGGAGATCCTGGGTTCAAATCCCAGCAGTGCCTCAAACAGGTGAGACATCTCTGTCCTTTAAAGCAGTGCTTCTCAAACTTCTTTCAGTAACGTACCCCCTGTGAAACATTTTCTCAGCCAAGTACCCCCTGACCGACCCCGAAAATGTTTGATCGAAAAACCCTATACAAATAATTCCAATATAGTGATGTTCCCTCAGTGTGTGATTTATTTACTCCTGCATGAATTACAACAAACTAAGGATATTTTCATTTTATGCATGAAAAAAGAAAAACAATTTAAACTGATTTTTCAAAGGAGTTTTTCAACTGAAGTAATATCTGTTTAACAAACCAATGAACAAAATGATATATTATGCAAAACTATAAAATACAATACACAAATTTGACATGTTTATATCAGGTTCTAGGAATATTTTATATATAATTGTGTTTTCTATTTGACTTATTGTACTAAGATTATTTTTGTAATCATGCATGGTATTTTTTTAATTAACTTTTTTTTTTTTTTTAATCTCACGTACCCCCTGCAGTACCCCAACGTACCCCTAGGGGTCCGCGTACCCCCATTTGAGAATCACTGCTTTAAAGGACCAGTTTGTAGGACTTAAAGTCTCTTACTGCTTATTCAAAAAACGGAACATCCCTGCCTAAGCGTAGAGCTGAAACCATGGAGGCCTTCACAAGACTTTTTTAAAGGAATTCTTAATGTGACATTCTTGCAATAAAACCCATTGGACCTCGTGCATGGATTGTGCAAACACACAGATTTGCTCTTTAGTGACAACTGTGTGAAGTTACTAAACACTGGTCCTGAAGGGTGAACATTTGTTAGACAGTGCGTATGGCAAAACAATAACAAGGCAATTGCTTTGGCTTTTCAACATTCTGCAAATTATATCAATAAGATTGCCATTTTATTCAAAAATAGTACTGTAAAGGAAAAGTAAGTTCAGTGTGCTGAAGCATTGCTCTGCTGCCTTGAGTCCTACACACCAGCTAAGCCACAGCACCTCTTTAACTAGAAGTGTTTAAGTGTTTTAAATCCAGTATCGGTCACATCTATTGTGTCTTATGTTATAGTCTTCATTCAGCTGTAAACAAACACTAAGAGGTGCTGTGGCTTAGTTGGTCCAAATCCCAGCCGTGCCTCAGATAGAAAAGCCATCTGTTAGCTTTAAATTCTTGTTTCCAAACTATTATCTTTCAAAAGACCAGATTGTGGGATTTAACGTATCTTAGTTCTGACTCAACAAACTGAATATCCCCTTCTTAGGCTATGGTATAAACGTGTCTTTGAATGATTTAAAAATAGCTGCTTTAACCACAAATGAAATGAACAATTCAACAAAAGCGAAGTTGGGTTTTTAAAGGGTTTCAATCCAGTATTGTCTACATCTAGGTTTTCTAGTTTGTGGTCTTAGTTGGTGAAAGCGCCTGTCTTGTAAACAGGAGATCCAGGGTTCAAGTCCCAGCAGCGCCTCAGAAAGAAGAACAGTCAGAACACTTTTAAAAAGAAATGTGAAATAATCCAAACATCTAGCACACCTCTACATCACAGTAGACAAGTTAAAGGTATGTATTATTTGTAAAAACAATGTTCTCTTTTAGAACTTCTCACCAAAACCCATTGTTCTAGTTCTTGAGAATTAATATAAGTTTTGAATCCTTAACACTTCAGGCCCTTAAATAACACTAGTTGTTGTTCTATGGGCCAAATTCATCTGATAGAAACCGGTAAATAATACTAGGAAGTCAAACCTTTTCTTTCCATTCATCCAATTATAGTCGAGAGCAAGTATAAGAGGCGCTGTGGCTTAGTGGGTGAAAGCGCCTGTCTTGGAAAAAGGAGATCCTGGGTTCAAATCCCAGCCGAGAAAGAACATCAATCTGAAAGATTTAACTACTAGTTTTGCAAGTTTCAGCAAATTAACTGCAATTAACATGAATTTAGCATTTTGGAAACCGTATGCCTGAGATTTACACAGTGAAGACTTCAAATTCAGTTGCTCTTAAAGGAACAGTTGGAATAATATGTCAATTTGCTTACTGCCTAGAGTTACATGATAAGATCTATATCTCTCTGTACTGTGAATATGATGCTTAGCTTAGCAACATGCTAGCCTGGCTCCATCCTGAGCTGAGAAATCCTCCTCCCTGCAGCTGGACCATCTTTATATTGAGTGTTCAGACATGAGAGTGGTATTGATCCTCTCAGTCAGAAGGCGTTATGACCCTGGGTCATTTCTTCTTGATGTGCTTTGATTCGTCAGATCTCTCTCGGCTCCCCTCATGGTGTGTGTGCATGTCATGGATGTATAAAGAGAACTGGTTCGTTCCTATGAAAGAAGCTCAACGGTGCTCTGAGGCAAAAAAGGTTTTACTGTATTCAAAACCTGTTTCTACCACATCAGTTTGGCCCGTAGATCAAAAACTAGTGTATCCTATGTTGCTGGAATACAATGGATACAAAACGTGTATGAATTCTCAACAACGCCTTCAATGGGGTTTCGTTAGCAATCCTGAGAGTAAAATGTTGTAGTTTTTTGGACTGTTTAATTTCTTCAATGTTAAAAGAGTTCAGAGGGCTCTCCAGTGTGAGGCACTGCTGGGATTTGAACCCAGGATCTCCTGTTTACAAGACAGGCGCTTTCACCAACTAAGCCACAGCGCCATTAATGGATACAGCAAATAAGTATTTATCACCTGTTTCTATCACATCATTTTTGCTCATATAACTAATCGTGTTACCTCAGGGTCTGAGTGATTTAGATTCAAACCTGTATTACATCTAAAGAAGCCCTTTGACAATTGTAAACTAGCTATGTTTTCAAGGAAAAGCAGACCTTAAGGTTGTTTGAAGTAGCTTATTGGACTCTTATTATGTCTTCATAGTGAAAACAGTTCAAGACACTTTCCCATGTGAGTCACTGCTGGGATTTGAACCCAGGATCTCCAGTTTACTAGACAGGCACATTAACCAACTAAGCCACAGCGCCTCTTATAGTAGTTGCAGCTGCATGAAAATGATATCATGAGACACTATAGATGTGACCAATACTGGATTAAAAAGCCTCAAACCTAAGCTTTGCTTTTGTTTCTACATATTAACTTGAAGCGCCTTTCTTGTATAACAGGAGAACCTGGTTCAAATCCCAGCAGAGCCTCACACAAAGCACCAATATATGGATCCTACGGGACCAGTGTTCAGTGAATCTACACATTTGTTACTAAAGATCCAGTGTGTGTGTTTGCACAATCCATGCACCAGGTCCAATGGGTTTTATGGTAAAAATGTCACATTAAGAATCCATCTGAAAGTCCATTTAAGGCCTCCATGGTTTCAGCAGGGATATTCAGTTTATTGAATAAGCAGTAAGACACCTTTAGTCCTACACACTGGTCCTTTAAAGTATACAGATTGCTCATCTGTTTGAGGCACTGCTGGGATTTGAACCCAGGATCTCCTGTTTACAAGACAGGCGCTTTCACCAGCTAAGCCACAGCGCCTCTAATTGCATGGATTGCACAAACAAGCAAACATAGATGTGAACAATACAGGACTAAAAACCCTCACAAACTAAGTGTTGCTTTTGTTTTTACATATTATGTTGAAGAGCCTGGGTTCAAATCCCAGCAGAGCCTCAAACAAAGCACCAAAATGTGCATCCTTTGGAACAAGCGGTAAGCATTTAGCATTTAGAACCAAGCTCCGAACCTGGGGGGACAGAGCCTTCACCATCGCTGCCCCCACCCTCTGGAACTCCCTTCCACAACACATCAGAGACTGCAGCGACACCCCCACTTTCAAAACACTGACCAAAACACACTTCTTCAGACTGGCTTTTAATTCGTGAATTATGCTGTGTTGCTGTTTTAATATTTATTATTTCTATTCTTTATTCTATTTTATCATGTTTTATCAAACCATTGTAAAGCGTCTTTGAGCACCTGGAAAAGCGCTTTGAAATCAAATGTATTATTATTATTATCCATGTTGTTGTAACTTAAGTTCAAAGAGGTTGGTGTACATCAAATTCTACATACTGGTATTTTAAAGGATATAATCTGCTCTTCTTTCTGAGGCACTGCTGGGATTTGAACCCTCCTGTTTACAAGACAGGAGGGTTCACCAGCTAAGCCACAGCGCCTCTTGTTGTTGCACTCGACTATAATTAGATAAAGGGTAATGTCACTTCCTAGTATTAATGACCTGTGTCTATCAGATGAATTCGGCCCATAGAACATAAACTATTGTTATCTTAGGCCCTGAAGTGTTAGGGATTCAAAACGTGTATTAAATCTCAAGAACCAGTTCAATAGGTTTTGGTTAGAAGTTCTTCTGACAGAACATTTTGGTCTCTTTTTTTCTAACTGTTCTTCTACGGACACATTTTTATTATTCCGCCGGTATTTTGGCCCTCTTCTCCTCCCGCATTGAACATCGCAGAAACTCCGTTCAAACATCAAAACGTTCCGCTCGGTCGGGAATCGATGGCTATTACTTTTCTCATTCATAACTTTCATAATTCCAGAGATACATCCCATAATACATCACATTTTTAACATTGAAGTCAATGGAGGAAATCTTCAACTTCAACAAATTTTCATGCGACTTCAACTGCTAACTGTTCATTCATACTTTCACTCAGAAACCTCATTCCAACTTTCAAATGTTACAAATCTTTCTGACATTATTCGTGTAAACAACTTTTAAATCTGATTCTTACTTTTAGAGATATTAACATTTGTTCAGACCTTGTTTTAGAGGTTTTCTTCACATTTTAACATTAACTAGAGTGCGTGATGTCACAGCTAGAGGGTAAGAAATCTTGAAATGTGCCTTCATATTTTTTTTTTAAACTGCCATAATTCCCAAACCCTACATTCCTGGGACATAATTTTTCATGATAAATGTAGGAAAACATCTCGTAGCTTGAAAAATGACAAATAATTAAGCAAAAATAATTCAACAAAATGCCTCTTGAGGGCATGAAGTAACAACGTTCAACATTCCTCCTTTGAAGCCCATTGTAATTTCAGGCAGATATTTCCTCACAGTAGCAGCCGCACACCTTTAGTTAAACTGCCAAAAAGGCAACATTATTAACCCGAAACTACACAAAAATTACACTTCAGATACTCAACTTCCTTGACATGCTTCACGTTTTGACATTTCACAGATATCTGTTACGGTTCTTCCACAAAACGTTCACATGTAAGAGGTTTATCTCTCATTCAGAACAATGGAAACCTGTGATCTCTACAGAGCTCGTTAGCTCAACTATAAACACCTGTGTAATGGAACACGATGATGTCATCACTCCAACTGACATGCAGCAGACTTCAACAGTCCAGCCATGAAGACATCTTCGGGACAGTTTGGAGATTTCTTCAAATGCCGTTGCCATGGCAACACAATGCTCGCCTTGAAACACGGTTTTCTCATAGCTTCAGTGAAAATACTCCAAACAGCCCAGAACTTCACAGGTTTGATAAAGATGCAGCCATCAATGCATCTAAGCGTAGTATGGGGTGTCATGAAATGCCGTTGCCATGGCGACAGACCACTCGCCATGAAACACGATGTGGCTGTAAGTCCAATTGACACGGTCCAATCGTCCCCCAATCTTACCTTGTATATCACCGGTCCATGCCTCAACAGCTCTACGCCAAATCTGAGATCTCATCATATGCCGTTTCCATGGAAACGCATCCCTCGCCATAAAACATGATGTCGTTATAAGTCCAATGGACACGGTCCAATCGTCCCCCAATCTTCACTTGTATATCACCGGTCCATGCCTCAACAGCTCTATACCAAATCTGTGATCTCACCATATGCCGTTTCCATGGAAACGCATCCCTCGCCATAAAACATGATGTCGCTATAAGTCCAATGGACACGGTCCAATCGTCACCCAATCTTCACTTGTATATCACCGGTCCATGCCTCAACAGCTCTATACCAAATCTGAGATCTCACCATATGCCGTTTCCATGGAAACACATCCCTCGCCATAAAACATGATGTCGCTATAACTCCTATGAAAATGTTCAAAAAGTACTCAAACTTCACATGTGTGCTAACATTCCAGCCTTGAAGACATCTACGGGACAGTTTTGAGGTTTCTTCAAATGCCGTTTGCAACAAAGTACTCGCCTTGAAACACGGTTTTCTCATAACTTCAGTGAAAATACTCCAAACAGCCCAAGACTTCACAGGTTTGGTAACGATGCAGCCATCAACGCATCTAAGCGTATTATGGGGTGTCATCAAATGCTGTTGCCATGGCGACAGATCATTCGCCATCAACTTAGTTCAGAAGTTTGCAGTTCAAATATTCTGCTGCTTTTCCAAGCCTTTTTACTTTCTTTTCTTCTCTCATCACACATTCAAGCCCCCAGTGTTCATGTATCATTTCAATCTAAATTATTCACTTTCTTCTTACACATTTCATTTCAATCTAAATTATTCACTTTCTTCTTACACATTTCATTTCAATCTAAATTCTTCACTTTCTTCTTACACATTTCATTTTAATCTAAATTCTTCACTTTCTTCTTACACATTTCATTTCAATCTAAATTCTTCACTTTCTTCTTACACATTTCATTTCAATCTAAATTCTTCACTTTCTTCTTACACATTACATTTCAGCATAGCAATTTAGCGTCAGCTTTTCAGCATAAAGCATTCCCACTAGCAATTTCTTCTGGAATTGCATTCTCTAGTTGCTGTTGCAGCTGCATGAAAACTATATTATGAGACACTCTAGATGTGACCAATACTAGATTCAAAACACTTAACATGTAGGCATTTTTTATTTAAATGCCTTTCTTGTAAAACAGGAGGACTTGGGTTCAAATCCCAGCAGTGCCTCACACAAAGCACCAATACGCATCCTACGGGACGAGTGTTTAGTGCACATGTGTCAAACTCAAGGCTCGGGGGCCAAATCAGGCCCGTGGTGGATTTCATTTCGGCCCGCAGGATAATTTCTAATGACTATTAGCTCTGGCCCGCCGGTATATTGCACGCACACCTTCACTCCATCCTGAGGGTCTCCTCAGCTCAGAGCCTGAGCCCAAACATTGATGACCTTGCTCCCAAGATGAGATGCCAAGTATCTGAGCTAGCATCACAGAGCAGCACACTGAGTTTAATGGATGTTTCCTTCTGCACTTTCTCTCTCACGACAACAGAGCATGTTTGGTTTGTTCTTTGAGGAGGATAGTTTGTTTGAAGCTGTTGTTGGCCTGTGGGAAAATGTACTCATAAGAAATGACTCTGGAAAAGCTGCAGATAGATCCATAAGAAATGGATGCAACTGATTATTTAATGTTTAATGTTGTTTTTATAGGCAATCATTTAAGCTTTGTTAGTTCCAGGTTTAATATGTGCAATAAGTTCATTTCAATAAGTTCTGCAATAAATATTGAACCAGTCCGGCTCTCCACTAGTACCCATTTTTTTAATTTTGGCCCACTGTATGTTTGAGTTTGACACCCCTGGTTTAGTGAATCTACATTGTTGTCACTTAAGATCCAGTCTGTGTGTTTGCATAATCCATGCATCAGGTCCAATGGGTTTCATGGTAAGAATGTCACATTAAGAATTCATCTGAAAGTCCATTTAAGGCCTCCATGGTTTCAGCTCTATGCTTCGGTAGGGATGTTCTGTTTATTGAATAAGCGGTAAGACACTTTAAGTCCTATATACATATATATAGATATTATGTCAAAGCTCATATTTGGAGCACTTAATGTGAATTAACTTGGTTTGAAAGCCCTTTTTGTGTATTGTGGAACATTTTCCATTGTTTTTGATTAAGGAACTAATATTAGAAACCTCTTTGTTATTTTTGCAGATTTGTGGTTTGTTGTCTTGGTAGTGGCTCTTCTCTGGAAAAATCTGAAATGAACTGTGCAGCTTGTTGGGAGCGAGTAGAGTGAGGAGTGACCTGTCAAGGTTACTTAGACCTGGGGACATAAAAGCAAATACGTGTTTTTTCTCCAAAACGTCAAAAGTAAGTGCATTCCCTGAAATGTCATCCATTCCTTCAATCCAATAATTCAACTCCTAAAAATAAGAAGAAGTGATTTGTGTACAGTGATGCTGACGGTCACTGTATCTGATGCTATTCACTACAGATCTAAATCACTACGGACTGATGACAATACTATTTGGTCAGAAACGGTGTAGGTCTTATATCTCAAATAGGCCTTACTGAGATTGAACTAATTGTATGTGTAGTTTAAAGTTAACAGTTATGCATTATATCTTAAAAACACGTACTTGTAAGTGAAATAAATTAATGTAAATTTAACAAACGACAATCAGAATCAGAATACCTGTATTAGTCCTGCAGAGGGGGCATTTAAGTCGTTCTGATTGTTATAACGAATGCAATCACGTTTACAATTAAGTTTTTTTGGTGTGACCTAGAAGCCATTACTTTAAATAAAACATATATTTAAAGCAATTATTCGCTACCTAGATGGGTAGCTAATGTAAGCTAGCTAATAGATAGCTGGTAGGTTGGTAGGTGGGTGGATAGATCTGTATGTATTTGAACATCAGCTATCTTTTCTTCAGCTCAGTTGCCATTGAGGCATCACACTGGTCCAGGTAGCTTGCAAACGTGTTCCTGTCCCATTACCTGCATTGTGCTCAATATGATTCGGAAAGACGGTGATTCCAGTGTCGAAACGGCAACATTTCACTGCAACAAGCCCGTTTCTCTCTTACCTTTGTCTTCCTGTCTGGCATTGAGAGCTATTATAAACTGTCCACCTGAGCTTTAGTATGTAGTTCCACCGGCTCATATGTTTTTGTAGCTTCTCCTCAGATTTCTGATGAAAGACGTCACCTTGAAACACTGGTGATGATTCCACCTATACTTTGTTCATGGTGGATTTGTATAAATGGTTGTAGATGCTGCTTTATTTTATACAAATCAAATATCATCTTATTGTCATGTTACTCTTGGTATTAAAACTGATTGTATGTCCATGTCTCAGCGGTGGTTTAATATTCATGCAGCGTTCTCTGTGTGGAGGTCCAGAGCACCACATGCTTTTATCTGACACCAGCCTCTGTTGTTTTATGCCTGTTTAAACACACACACACGCACACACACACACACACACACACACACACACACACACACACGCACACACACACACACACACGCACACACACCCCCCCCCCCCACACACACACCCCCCCCACACACACACACACATGCACACACACACACACACCCCCCCCCCACACACACACACACGCACACACACCCCCCCCCACACACACACACACACACACGCACACACACACACACACACACACACACACACACACACACACACACACACACACACACACACACACACACGCACACACTCCTGTCCTCTCTCTGTGCACTCGTCCTGCAGGTCCGGATTCACAGAGACGGAGAGTGGACAAACACATCTACAGATAGATATATATATCTCCAGAGTGCTTGTTATTTGGTCAGAGTTCTCTCTCTGAACATAGCTACTGGAAGCACTTTCTGCACCAGATGCATAGTCACAACAGATGTTTGATATAAAGAATAAAGAAAAAATCCACACACTGGACCTTTGTTGCTTCAAATGAACATTGTATACACTGTTTTTCTTTAATAGAAGACATTAAAACCCGATTTTGGCACAGATAAAAACACCCACTGTACAGTAAATGTGACTCCACGAATAGTCATGAACAGATACACAGTCAGTGAAAGGATACAGAAATTGTTCTTCTTTTTAAATAGCAAAAAGCATGATTTAAAGTGTGATCAAAACAAGCCAAAGAGACACAGCACAGACATGTCTGAAGAATACACAATGTATATTTACATGTTACATTACATACTTGTTAGACGCTTTTATCCTAAGCGACTTACACACTCGCCTCGTATATGAAGTATATTTCCTATAACTAATATCATCAGAAATGCATTTTTCACATCAGATATCTCCAACACATTACATTCAAAATGGAATGGTGACGTAACTGCATATAGGGTATTTAAGGGGTTAAAAGAACACTTTGCTGTATATCTCTTGGAGATCTTCATTCAATGTTCCCCAAAGTTGATTGGATGTAAATGTAATCCCGAAAAACAGAACAATTAAAAAATGCATTCACCTTTTTTGTAAGATTTCCCGTTTACCTGTCAGGGTACTCAGTCTCCAGCATCATTTGTATTTTAAATATTCACATATAGTTTAATTTGGGTTGAACAGTCGTTATGCAATCAGGAGTAGATCGGGTGCGGTGGTCACATTTGATTTCACGCATTTCCAAGCGTAACGTCTGTAAGTGGAGACACATTGGGACATTATAGCACAAATCTGCAGTTTTGATTGGGTTTAAAATATCAATGATATCTCATTAATACTAACACACCACTGTATATATATGTATGTACTTGCTATACATTAAAATACAATGTGCACATTTATTTAATTAACTTTATATATCTATTTTTTGTTTTTATTGGAACACTTAAAACATTTTCGTTTATACAACCGTGTTTAATTTAATTTAATTTCTTTCTTCAACTTCTTATGGTTATAGGAATGTTTTTTATTGTTGTTTTCATTTACTGTTGATTTGTTGTTCAATTAAGACAACACAAATTATTGGTTAATTATTCAATTCTAATCCAATGTATTTGTTTTATTTAATTGAATTTTTTTTATTAGACATTTAAATTAAACTTCTTATTTTGACTTAAACAAAACTTATTTTTTATTTGTATTGAATATTTAACTTCTAATGTTTCTATACATATTTTTTCAAGCCATTTATTTATATATTTTTCTATTATTTATTTCTAAAATGGAGTTAAACCCAGCTTCGCCCAGAATAAGTGAAGTATTGTGATTAAATCTGATTATTAAATTAATTAATATAAGGAAATATGAATGCCCAGGAGTCCATATACAAAACAAAGGTATTTAACTTAAGAAATGCAGATCCTGACTCTCAGTATTTGATTAAATTCAGGACATAAATTCCCATGAATGTGTAAACAGTGGGTTTTCAGACACAGCCAGCAGCACGGAGAGGTTTATGAGCGTTTGTTTAACAGGCACCAACACTGTGAGCAGAACTCATGGCACAGAGTCGGCAATCATCAAACTGTACATCTCTCCATGGGATAATTCATTTTACAACACAACACAGATACAGATAGGCTTTGCAAGCTGAGGAAACCCAGAACAGGAAGTGAGTTTTCACAAAGCAACGATACTGATCCACTTCTTTACGCTACATATATATTGCAGAGCCTGTCCTCCCTTTGTTTTATATTTGCATTAACGCTGTGGTGTTGACCCCGTGGCCTGGAGGATTTTCTCTAACTCATACGATGCATTTTACTCTGCCTGAAGGATCGTCTATACCTGTACATATTCTTATAAATAACATATATTTGTTCCTCTTTTTGCTCGATGAAGTGAGTGATGCATCAGTGAGGACATGAACACACAATGTGACGGTGTTTTTCTGCAGGACAATCAAGAGAGAAACCAAAAGGCCAATGGGATTTAGAAGGGTGCAGGGATATCATATTTCTGTATTGGACCCTGAAGGCAGCATCTCCCTGGTCCAATGGGTTGTGATTTTTCAGAGATTAATCTCTGTGTAAAACAAACATTTATGATAGTTACACGTTTTGTTCAGGAGGATAATCTCCATATAGCTAACATTGGGCTATAAAGGAACTACAGCACGGTCACATGACTTCGAGTCACCACCGCTAAGCTAAAGGCGGCTAATGTTGGGCTATAAAGGAACTACAGCACGGTCACATGACTTCACGTCACCACCGCTAAGCTAAAGGCGGCTAATGTTGGGCTATAAAGGAACTACAGCACGGTCACATGACTTCACGTCACCACCGCTAAGCTAAAGGTGGCTAATGTTGGGCTGTAAAGGAACTACAGCACGGTCACATGACTTCACGTCACCACCGCTAAGCTAAAGGTTGGCTAATGTCTAGGTGCTTGGGCTGTAAAGGAACTACAGCACGGTCACATGACTTCACGTCACCACCGCTAAGCTAAAGGTGGCTAATGTTGGGCTATAAAGGAACTACAGCATGGTCACATGACTTCACGTCACCACCGTTAAGCTAAAATCTAAAAATCTTTTTAGCTTACGTGTTAACCACAGACCTCAGTTCAATCAAAAAACCACTGTCTTCTAGACAAGAAGACAGGAAGTGCTAACATGCTGACTCATTTCCAGGCTTAAGGACTCATTTCTGCAAGCTATATATTGATGTTTTCATTCAGTGTTATTAGAATAAAAAATGTATATTAGTAGCATTTACATGTCATCCCCTCCTCCTACCTGCCTCCTAAAGAAGAAATATTACTTTTCAATTATCTAATCCAATCAGGCACACAAATGCTTGAGAAAGCACCAAATTGGTACATTGTCACCATTCGTAATAATAAGAACTGCATGGATGTGTGTGTGTGTGTGTGTGTGTGTGTGTGTGTGTGTGTGTGTGTGTGTGTGTGTGTGTGTGTGAGTGTGTGTGTGTGTGAGGCATGCTTCAGTATGTGTGTCCTCTCCACTCCTCTGCGCTGTAATTAGCATGATTGGAGAGCGATGGTTGGATCGAAACACAGGAAGAGAGGCTACTGATGAGGCTATTCACCCCGCTGTGCATCCTGTCTGGCGCCTCTTCTCAGCAACAAGTGTGTGTGTGTGTGTGTGTGTGTGTGTGTGTGTGTGTGTGTGTGTGTGTGTGTGTGTGTGTGTGTGTGTGTGTGTGTGTGTGTGGGTGGGTGTGTGTGTGTGTTAGAGAAGCAGAGAAGGAGAGAGAAAGCCTGCTCATTTGAGGAGCACTCGAACAAAGTTGATTACACATTCATGAAAGCCTCTCGTTCGCCCGCTCCACTTGACCTGACCTGGGTGAGGGATGGGGGTTGAGATTATGACATGATATGTATTTTTGGAGTACATGTTCTCACTCCACTCTCCTCTCAGACAGCTGCTGCTACATTATAATGGATGATATGTTATGTCATATTAGGTCGGTCATTTGCCCCTTTGATCACAGTTGATTGGTTGGGATTGCAAATTGATTTGACTGACAGATCACATCATTTCACTTTGAAGAGGTCGGTTAAACTCTATATCACCTCCTGTACAGGACAAAAAAAAAGTCAATGGTTCCTGAATGTGTTTGTGGTTGTAAACCTGAAATAAGGTCTGTGGTTAACACAAACTGAAGAGATTATTTATTCCACAACATAAAATACGTCAGTAAATAGTATTTACTGACGTATTTTATGTTGTGGAATAAATAATCTGTTTTTAAATTCACCAGTTGGGTATTTACTATATACCCAACTGGTGAATTTAAAAACAGAGGTTGCTAACAAGTGTCTAAATGAGACAACTTAACGTCATCGCGCCCAACATTAGGCCACCTTCAGCTTAGCGGTGGTGACGTGAAGTCATGTGACCGTGCTGTAGTTCCTTTATAGCCCAACATTAGCCACCTTTAGCTTAGCGGTGGTGACGTGAAGTCATGTGGCCGTGCTGTAGTTCCTTTATAGCCCAACATTAGCCTCCTTTAGCTTAGCGGTGGTGACCTGAAGTCATGTGACCGTGCTGTAGTTCCTTTATAGCCCAACATTAGCCGCCTTTAGCTTAGCGGTGGTGACGTGAAGTCATGTGACCGTGCTGTAGTTCCTTTATAGCCCAACATTAGCCACCTTTAGCTTAGCGGTGGTGATGTGAAGTCATGTGACCGTGCTGTAGTTCCTTTATAGCCCAACATTAACCACCTTTAGCTTAGCGGTGGTGACGTGAAGTCATGTGACATTCTGTAGTTCCTTTATAGCCCAACATTAGCATTTTACTTTAGAAACCATAAAGTGGTGTTAATATGTGGAGATTATCCTGCTGAACTAAATGTGTAAGGATCATAAATGTCTGTTTGACACAGAGATTATTTTCCAATCACATGGAGAAATCCCATTGGACCAGGGAGATGTTTCCTTCAGGGTCCAACACATAAATAAGACATCCCTGCACCACTCTATTGATCTGGGTTCATGAGTTCACAACAAGGTCATGAGAGACATTGCTGTTGAGTTTTCAAAATGTATTATTTTGGCACTTTGAGCTCCACAAGCTAACATCAAATTCAACTTCCAATATTATCTGTCGATCCCTTCTGAGGAAACGCAACCACAAACAAACCAATTTGTACTTTTTGCACAATAACTGTATGAGCTCATTTGCTTTCATGCAGACAGGGAACATGTTATGTCTTCGAATCATCGTATCAGAGCAGGAGACAACAGAGTGCATCCTCTAATCAAATAACGTGAGGTAATAAAATCTGGGCTCTGTGATGGAGATGTAATGATACTGAGAAGATCTGCTGCCTTTGCACACAGTCATTTAGATATACTTCATTATTTCAGGATGATTTATATCCTTGCATGGTTCTGCCCAAGAAACAGGAAAGCATTGCTAGAAGGTCGAGCATGTGACATTTGGCGAACTTGAGGTCCCTAAAAACGTTTTCTTTCCAACCAGCTAATTTCTATGAGTGATGAGACCCTGCAGGAGCACACATGTTCTGCCAAAGCTCAGTTGGAAAATGTTATTATTTAAATGTATAATTATGATTTATTAACAGTATTTTAATTAAAATCTGCAGGGGGTTGGTTGCTCTTGGTGCCAGGGCAATCAAATCTGATTAAAATAATATTTCACCCCCACAATGATCATTTGTACACCAATTACTCCACATTGGTTCACAGGTGGAGGTGTGCGAGAAAATCTAAATTCTGGGGTGAGTAAATTATATTTAAAGTTTTTTCTTGGTTCATTTCTCCTTAAACTTTAAACAGTGTGGACTCCAAAGTTAACCTTTGCTGTTCTTTTTTTACTTATTGATATGCTTTTTACCAAGGCATATAAGCTTTATTTTGTTTAGATGTTAAAACATAAGAAAATAAACATAAATGTTATTCTTACCTAAAAAAATACTACCTTTTTGCTACATGGTCCCCAATTTTATTTTAACTTGTAGTTTTTTGTTTCGTTTTTCTTAGGTTAAATTGACGCTTCAGATGTAATCGTTCATGAATCTTAACCTGCCGGCGGGGGCTATCGAACAATTTTTTTACGAAACTATGTCTCAGGGCTTCTTAACATTTAACAACCTATTAATGTGTCATACCCACTTAACGGGAAGAAACTCAGCTAGGCAAAGACAACACACACTTTACGGGGCCAAAACGGCAAATACATCTTACCTTTGCTGTTTTCTGATCAAAAGAGGTGTTCAATGGCATTACAACGCATATCAACGCTGCTGAAGGTTAATCCAATGTCTCTGTGTCACTTTGAAATGATTACTGATAATCCATCATAACATTTAGGGCAATGAACGTAGTTTTCTATAGATCGTAACCCAGCTTCCGGTTTTGGGCATGCTGGCTGCGCATCACTCTCATTCACCAATGGTAATGTTTAGATGGATTTAGGAACTTCCCCTCGATTCTATTGGCTCTAACGGTTCAAAAGAGGTGTCAATCACCAAATCCACCCAAATGACCCCAGAGTTGGGTTTTTCTATAAGTAATGGGGTTTTTTGGACGGAAATTATAATTTACAAGTTTTTACTGTGTTCAATCTGAATTTACTTTAAAATAAAAACATCTATATTGATTCTGACTTTTCTACATCCAACTCACAGGTTTATCATTACTTTGAGAAGAAAGATTATTAATTAACCCTTTTAGAAGTGAAGATATGGTCATTTGTTCTGGGAATGTCATTTTCGAGCTTGAGACCTGAAAAACAGGCTCAGGGCTTAACAGGTTATGGGAGAAAACCACTATCCTAAGTGTATTACATTGCAGTAAGGGTTACTCTTCCCTTAATCCTTTTACCTACGAATGGAAGTCCGTCACATCACTCAACAAGAAATATATTTATCTGTCAATGTGCAAAGCCAGAGATCTAAGATGTTGATGTTTTTACGACTGAACTGAGGACATGGTGAAGACATAAATCCCTTAAATCTCCGCACGTTTATTTTCCCGCCTCTGGAAATAAATTGGGATGTCATGGTGCTGACAGGACGATTTGTAGTTGTTGTTGTGTTTGTACGTCCTCTATTTTGGTTTTGCACACAATGTGCGGTACGTCAGATATGTATCCACGTATCCAACACAGAGTTATGTTAATCTAACGAGCAGAATAAAGACATTGTGATTCCTCTGAAGTCAAATCAGCTCCTCAGCTTCCCGTCAGCTGACACTGGCATCTATAACAACAGCTTCAGTGCGCTGTGAATAGACCGGGAGTCAGGGGGTGACTGTGTGTGTGTGTGTGTGTGTGTGTGTGTGTGTGTGTGTGTGTGTGTGTGGTGTGTGTGTGTGTGTGTGTGTGTGTGTGTGTGGTGTGTGTGGTGTGTGTGTGATGAGTGATGGGTGACAACAGGTGATCTCTCTCTGCTGGTGTGTGTGTGTGAAGCTGGGATTGAGCCACGAAGTGCATCTGATAATAGTGAGAATTTTGAAGTGATTTCCAAAATGCAAAACAAGCAAAACTAGTTGGAATTTTGTTTTGTTTTTTATCTGTAAGCATCATTACACTTATTAAAAATGTGTTCTGTGTTTCTTGCTTCTTGTCGGCCAATTTCAACCTTGAAAGAGCAGTGAGTACTAAATATACCTGATCATCGTGGGGCTTTTGGAGGGATTTCCAAATGTAAAATAAGCAAAATTCTCAAAACTATTTATGAAAATGTATTTTTTAGTCTTTAAACATCATTAACTTTGATTAAAAAAGGATTATGTGTTCTTTCTTGCCTTTTGGTAACAATGTCCACCTTGAATCCACCTTGAAAACAGGCATTAAGTCTCACTTAATCTGATAAATGTGGGACTTTTGGAGGGATTTCCAAATTCAAAACAAGCGGAATTCTCAAAACGATTAATGAAAATGTGTTTTTTAGTCTTTAACTATCATTCACTTTTATTAAACAGGGATTATCTGTTCTTTCTGGCCTTGTGTTTACTGCTGTCTGATGAATCAGAGCTCCACTGTTTGCAGGATGTTCTCGGTTAAAGCCTTTGCTTGTTCTGTACACAGCACATATTGGGTAAATAATATTGTGGATTTACTGCAGGAAGTTTATAGTAAAAATATTCCGGCTTTCATTAAACAAACTCTGCATGGATATAGACACCATAGATGTTTGTATATCATGATATTATCACAACACTGTGACACTTTGACTGAGAGAAGTTTAATGAGTTTCCTGTAAAATCTAACGCCAGAATTGACATTTTCTACCGTCGTTAAACATGTGTGTGTGTGTGTGTTTACCACAGCAGGGGGTTACCGTATCCCATGTTACCTAACCAGCCTTTCCTGGACCCCGTCATCCCTGCTATCTCACCCATTTACAGACATTACGCTACGCAGCAAGGCACAACACATTACAGAGCTAACTATGGTATCTGTGAACATTCAGGGCGTCATGAAGCCCTTTAACCTGATGCAACACACACCTTATATGATAATGTTATGGTGGAGAAACAGATAATATCATGTGGATATGTGAGAGAGGTGAAGGTTAGTCTAACATATACAGTAAATACAAATATAGAGCACACAAATGATGGAAGGAATCGTGTGTTCTGGAGATAAATGTACAAATGAATGTAACCCAGCAAAAACAAGTTAAAGAGGACATCTGCTCATTTTCAGGTGTATATCAGTATGTAGTGTCTCTACTTTAAAGAGTCCTCTCCTGCTGATGTTCAGGTGTATATCAGTATGTAGTGTCTCTACTTTAAAGAGTCCTCTCCTGCTGATGTTCAGGTGTATATCAGTATGTAGTGTCTCTACTTTAAAGAGTCCTCTCCTGCTGATGTTCAGGTGTATATCAGTATGTAGTGTCTCTACTTTAAAGAGTCCTCTCCTGCTGAAGTTCAGGTGGATATCAGTATGTAGTGTCTCTACTTTAAAGAGTCCTCTCCTGCTGATGTTCAGGTGTATATCAGTATGTAGTGTCTCTACTTTAAAGAGTCCTCTCCTGCTGATGTTCAGGTGTATATCAGTATGTAGTGTCTCTACTTTAAAGAGTCCTCTCCTGCTGATGTTCAGGTGTATATCAGTATGTAGTGTCTCTACTTTAAAGAGTCCTCTCCTGCTGATGTTCAGGTGTATATCAGTATGTAGTATCTCTACTTTAAAGAGTCCTCTCCTGTTGATGTTCAGGTGTATATCAGTATGTAGTGTCTCTACTTTAAAGAGTCCTCTCCTGCTGATGTTCAGGTGTATATCAGTATGTAGTGTCTCTACTTTAAAGAGTCCTCTCCTGCTGATGTTCAGGTGTATATCAGTATGTAGTATCTCTACTTTAAAGAGTCCTCTCCTGCTGATGTTCAGGTGTATCTCAGTATGTAGTGTCTCTACTTTAAAGAGTCCTCTCCTGCTGATGTTCAGGTGTATATCAGTATGTAGTGTCTCTACTTTAAAGAGTCCTCTCCTGCTGATGTTCAGGTGTATATCAGTATGTAGTGTCTCTACTTTAAAGAGTCCTCTCCTGTTGATGTTCAGGTGTATATCAGTATGTCGTGTCTCAACTGGGACATGTCTCCATGCTTTAATGTTCAAAAAGCTCTTTATTTTTCTCATACCTCTTTTCACCCTCTGTCTGAAACCAGAGCCCAGTCTGCTCTGATTGGTTAGCTGGCCGGCTCTGTTGTGATTGGTCAACCGCTTAGAGATGTCCCGCCCCTTATCCTATCACATACAATGTGTTGGAGCGCTAGCCAATAGGAGCGTGAGTTAGTGATGTCAGTATGATCTGAAAACCAAGTTGAGTTTGCTTTTAACGAGAATGTAATGCCAAAGCTACTTCACTGAGTCACATGACACTATGTTTGAATGCTTAAAAACCAAACCATTATCTTTTTATGAAACCTAACCAATCCTATCATATCTTAAACCTCAAGGCATTGTTTGTGTCTGAAAGCCAAATAAAAGGCGGATATGAAACACATACGAGACACGTTGTTTTGTAAGTTACACTTAAATGTATTGGTAGTTTTGCTGAAACATATATTTTGTTACCCGGCAACTGGGTTCAAATCAGCTATATTCCCACAGAGAGTATCATGTCCTAGTAGAAGCCCAGATAAGTGAGCATAACATGTCCCCTTTAAGACCCAGAGGGCTTGCTCCTGCCAGGTGGAAGTGAAGAGCAGCTAATGAGCGCGACAGAAACATCTCACACTTTCAGAGGAGGTGCCCTGCATTCAGACCACAACCCCGTGTCATGTGACCTATGAAGGGGGTGAGAGTTAGGGGGGAGCTGAGGGGGGAAGGGATATGACTGTGAAACGGAATTGATCTGCAGGAAACCTGAACTTTTCATCAGATCAGTCTCAGACGTAGTTTTTGTTGCCTCAGCCTCGTTCTGTTTTCTTTTCACTCTTCAGCATTCGGAGCACACCTCTTCTCTTTTCAGGAATGATGCTACTGGCAGTTAAAGTCGATGTTTAGCGAGATGAAAGCCAAAGTGTTTAGTAGGAGGATTGCTCAAACTTATCAGAACTGTTGAAAGAGGGTCCTTAGAGCACTCCTTCAGCAACACACACTAATCTTTCACGACGGACAGAGAGTTGTGTGTTAGCGTTCTCACACACACTTTGTTGTTTTTCTGTCTTCACTACCTAGCTTCTTCCGGAGAGGGACTAACTGTGAAAGCCAGGTTTTTTCTTTGTTAGAGTTTTCCGACACGAACAAGGAGCATACTGGTGTCATGTTGAAGCTCCACTCGAAAATAGACTATGTGAAGTCACGCGGCATGTGTGACTGAGTGTGTGATCCTTCACTCTGCATGGAGAGGAGCTGTGGTGACAAACAGAGAGGCTAGAAGAGCTCGTCATTACCTCTCATCAAACATCGAGCAACATGAATACTTTATACAGGGGCATTGTGGGTAAGGAAAGGGACTTTGTGTCACTGGCTCCACACTGGAAATATATTCATCAGAACATTCACACCGTTCTTTTGCATGACTACACACATGTGAAAACGCAGCTATGTGAACATCAACTCGCTCTCTTCCTGCCGTGTTTGAGGTTTTTATTCCTGCAGGTTGTTGCTGGAGTAGAAACTGGACGTCTCTGAGACCGTTTTAGAGACGCTCCGAGAGGACGAGCCGTTGGAGGTGAGATCCAGAGAGGAGCTGGCACCGACTGCTGGTTCAATGGGCCGTGGACATGGTATCATCTTCACCTTTTGCTGCTCCATGTCGTCCGCCACCTGGTGGAGTACAAATACTTTGTTACTGCACTTAAAGGTCCCCTACCGTTTTTCATCAATATATTACAGGTGTCAGATATATACAGAACCTGTCTCTGATTGGCTGAAACATCAAACAGATCATTGCAGCATCCCATAATCCCCTCTGTTTTCACTGCAAACGTCGCTGCTACAACCCGTTGCTGCAGATACACACTTTACAACATCAGGAGGATACGTCCCCAGCTGACACAGAAAGCAACGCAGGTTCTGGTCCAGGCTCTCGTCACCTCACGCCTAGACTACTGCAACTCCCTCCTGGCTGGTCTACCTGCATGCACCATCCGACCTCTGCAGCTCATCCAGAATGCAGCTGCTCGTCTGGTCTTCAACCTTCCTAAATGTTCCCACACCACTCCGCTCCTCCGCTCCCTCCACTGGCTTCCGGTAACTGCTAGAATCCACTTCAAGACATTGCGTACCATGCTGCGAATGGATCTGGCCCTTCCTACATCCAGGACATGGTTAAACCGTACACCCAGCACGTGCACTCCGCTCTGCATCAACCAAACGGCTCGCTGCACGCTCGCTGCCAAGGGGACCCAAGTTCCCATCAGCAAAAACACGTGGGTTTGCTATCCTGGCTCCAAAATGGTGGAATGAGCTCCCCATTGACATCAGGACAGCAGATAGCTTACACACCTTCCGGCGCAGACTGAAAACTCATCTCTTTCGACTCCACTTCGAGCAATAGAACTATTAACAAAGCACTTATATACTAATAAAGGACTGGCTTATCTGAAGTCAGTTGAGTAGCACTTGAAATGTTTTTGCTCTTTGAAGCCTGATGTACTTATATGATTCTGTTTTCTTCAAGTTTGTATTTTGTTGGTCGAACGCACTTATTGTAAGTCGCTTTGGATAAAGCGTCAGCTAAATGCAATGTAATGTAATGTTTCCAAAGTGCTGATTCTCTGTCTGTTACTTTAGATGAAAATAAGGAGCCCCTCCCCACGCCCCTCTGAGAGACATTTGGTTACAAAGAACTCAATGGTGTTCTAGGAGGAGATTCAGGTGATAAGGGGGGGGGGTTTCCTTGGTTGCTGATTGGCTAATGGTCCCACAAGACAACACATCGTTATGACATCATAAAGTGGCCAAAATCTGATCAGCTCATTTTCAGACAGGTTTTTATAGAAATGGATCAAAAAGAGAGAGAATCTTTGTTCCTGAAACTTTCAGAGTCTCTTTCCACAGAGGGGACACATGTTGATGTAGAAGAGACATGAAGAAGAGGGGACACATGTTGATGTAGAAGAGACATGAAGAAGAGGGGAACACATGTTGATGTAGAAGAGACATGAAGAAGAGGGGACACATGTTGATGTAGAAGAGACATGAAGAAGAGGGGACACATGTTGATATAGAAGAGACATGAAGAAGAGGGGACACATGTTGATGTAGAAGAGACATGAAGAAGAGGGGACACATGTTGATGTAAGAGACATGAAGAAGAGGGGACACATGTTGATGTAGAAGAGACACTGAAGAAGAGGGGACACATGTTGATGTAGAAGAGACACTGAAGAAGAGGGGACATATGTTGATGTAGAAGAGACATGAAGAAGAGGGGACACATGTTGATGTAGAAGAGACAAGAAGAAGAGGGGACACATGTTGATGTAGAACAGACATGAAGAAGAGGGGACACATGTTGATGTAAAAGAGACATGAAGAAGAGGGGACACATGTTGATGTAGAAGAGACATGAAGAAGAGGGAACACATGTTGATGTAGAAGAGACATGAAGAAGAGGGGACACATGTTGATGTAGAAGAGACATGAAGAAGAGGGGACACATGTTGATATAGAAGAGACATGAAGAAGAGGGGACACATGTTGATGTAGAAGAGACATGAAGAAGAGGGGACACATGTTGATGTAGAGAGACATGAAGAAGAGGGGACACATGTTGATGTAGAAGAGACACGAAGAAGAGGGGACACATGTTGATGTAGAAGAGACACGAAGAAGAGGGGACATATGTTGATGTAGAAGAGACATGAAGAAGAGGGGACACATGTTGATGTAGAAGAGACAAGAAGAAGAGGGGACACATGTTGATGTAGAACAGACATGAAGAAGAGGGGACACATGTTGATGTAAAAGAGACATGAAGAAGAGGGGACACATGTTGATGTAGAAGAGACATGAAGAAGAGGGGACACGTGTTGATGTAGAGGAGACATGAAGAAGAGGGGACACATGTTGATGTAGAAGAGACATGAAGAAGAGGGGACACATGTTGATGTAGAAGAGACATGAAGAAGAGGGGACACATGTTGATGTAGAAGAGACATGAAGAAGAGGGGACACATGTTGATGTAAAGAGACATGAAGAAGAGGGGACACATGTTGATGTAGAAGAGACATGAAGAAGAGGGGACACGTGTTGATGTAGAGAGACATGAAGAAGAGGGGACACATGTTGATGTAGAAGAGACATGAAGAAGAGGGGACACATGTTGATGTAGAAGAGACATGAAGAAGAGGGGACACATGTTGATGTAGAGGAGACATGAAGAAGAGGGGACACATGTTGATGTAGAAGAGACATGAAGAAGAGGGGACACATGTTGATGTAGAAGAGACATGAAGAAGAGGGGACACATGTTGATGTAGAAGAGACATGAAGAAGAGGGGACACATGTTGATGTAAAAGAGACATGAAGAAGAGGGGACACATGTTGATGTAGAGGAGACATGAAGAAGAGGGGACACATGTTGATGTAGAAGAGACATGAAGAAGAGGGGACACATGTTGATGTAGAAGAGACATGAAGAAGAGGGGACACATGTTGATGTAGAAGAGACATGAGGAAGAGTGGACACATGTTGATGTAGAAGAGACATGAAGAAGAGGGGACACATGTTGATGTAGAAGAGACACGAAGAAGAGGGGACACATGTTGATGTAGAAGAGACACGAAGAAGAGGGGACACATGTTGATGTAGAAGAGACATGAAGAAGAGGGGACACATGTTGATGTAGAAGAGACAAGAAGAAGAGGGGACACATGTTGATGTAGAAGAGACATGAAGAAGGGGATTTTGCATAACAGGTGACCTTTAAGTACATGTTTCTGGTATCAGTACTTCTTATTTTTCTGACGACTTTTTACTTTCTACTTCTTACATGTTGAACACAAATACCTGTACTTTCTACTTCTTACATGTTGAACCCAAATACCTGTACTTTCTACTTCTCACATTTTCCAAACAGCTGGTTCCTTTAGTCTGAATGTGTGTTTGGTGGCGTGATCATTATTCTTTAGAGTCATTGCGTGCCTATTGATTTGAACACGATCCGTGTATCCATCATTTCCTGGTCTTCTCTAAAGAAGAGGGACCAATGGAAACGTTGTCATGTTGCCGTTTGTTCAGCATGGAAACATTCATTAGCTAATAGGGATGTAACAATACCAAAACTCACGGTACGATAATATCGCAATAACAAGTCCACGGTACGGAAATTATCGCGATATTTTTTTACATTAAAAATGTTTTACTTGGAAAACATCCATCCATCTTCTTCCGCTTATCCGTGGTCGGGTCGCGGGGGTAGCAGTTCCAGCAGAGAGCCACAAACTTTCTTTTCCCTGGCCACATCAACCAGCTCTGACTGGGGATCCCAAGGCGCTCCCAGGCCAGCGAAGAGATATAATCCCTCCACCTGGTCCTAGGTCTACCCCTTGGTCTCTTCCCAGCTGGACGTGCCTGGAACACCTCCCTAGGGAGGCGCCCAGGTGGCATCCTAACTAGGTGCCTGAACCACCTCAACTGGCTCCTTTCGACGCGAAGGAGGAGCGGCTCAACTCCGAGTCCCTCCCTGATGACCGAACTTCTCACCTTATCCCTAAGGGAGACACCCAGCCACCCTGCGGAGAAAACCCATCTCGGCCGCTTGTATCTGCGATCTCGTTCTTTCGGTCATGACTCATCCTTCATGACCATAGGTGAGGGTAGGAAGGGAAAGGGCCCGGTAGACAGAGAGCTTTGCCTTCTGGCTCAGCTCCCTTTTCGTCACAACGGTGCGGTAAAGCGACTGCAGTACCGCTCCCGCTGCTCCGATTCTCCGGCCCATCTCACGCTCCATTGTTCCCTCACTCGAGAACAAGACCCTGAGATACTTGAACTCCTTCACTTGGAGTAAGGACTCATTCCCTTCTTGGAGTGGACAGTCCATCGGTTTCCTGCTGAGAACGACGGCCTCAGATTTGGAGGTGCTGATCCTCATCCCAGCCGCTTCACACTCGGTTGCGAACCGATCCAGTGAGTGCTGAAGGTCGCAGACTGATGAAGCCATCAGAACCACATCATCTGCAAAAAGCAGTGGTGCAATCCTTAGTCCACCGAACTGCAGACCCCCTCCCCCATGACTACGCCTCGAAATCCGATCTATGTATATTACAAACAGGATTGGTGACAAAGCGCAGCCCTGGCGGAGGCCAACCCTCACCGGAAATGGGTCCGACTTACTGCCGAGGACCCGGACACAGCTCTCGCTTTGGGAGTACAGAGATTGGATGGCCCTGAGTAGAGACCCCCTCACCCCATACTCCCGCAGCACCTCCCACAGTAACTCCCTGGGAACCCGGTCATACGCCTTCTCCAAGTCTACAAAACACATGTAGACCGGATAAGCGTACTCCCAGGCCCCCTCCAGGATCCTTGCGAGAGTAAAAAGCTGATCCGTCGTTCCACGACCAGGACGGAATCCGCATTGTTCCTCCTCAATCTGAGGTTCGACAATCGGAAAAACATTTCTTTGTTAAATAATAAATGATGTGTCAAAAACAAAGTGACAGTAACAGACTGGAACAAGAAAACCTGTACAACTCACTAAGTCACTCACTCAGCATCATCAGACAGGTTTTTAGGAATATGAGAATGTCCACATTTCCAGGTATTTATAAGCTGGGATGTTTGGGCGTTTACAATATCCCCTGCTGTGGAAAAAACTCTCTCGCTTGGTACTGATGACCTGGGACAGCAGTGGTCGCGTTAACCGAATATTTTTTTTAACAATGACGGAAAAATCTGAAAGCATTTTGACGGATTAGAACAAACTCGGAACAGCGCCAACGTTTCCCCGCAGCGAGGCTCTGGTGTTATGCCGTGTTATGCATGCCCTCCAAAAGGAAATGATATAGTTTCCAAACCGTACTTTTCCGTACAGATCATTGAAATATCTGGAAGTTTTTGCTTTACGCTGTGCGCGGTCCCGCGAGGTGCATGCATGTAGAAATGTAATTTAAAAAAAAAAAAATCGGTATATTGTTACATCCCTATTAGCTAACAATGACATTATTGTTCTATTAATATAAAGGGAGGTCAGTTGCTCTTTAAAACAGATGGTAGTTATGGGTACTTTTTACTTAAAGTGGACCTATCATGCTATATTTGAAATATATATTGTTGGGCCATACCTATATAAAACATGTCTGTTTGGTCTGTGAATACCAAACAGATCCCCCGTTGTAGCCATGCCTCATACTGCTCAAACCCCTCTTTTGCAGCCCTGTTAGAGAAACGCGGATCTTGGGTCCTTAGCTTGAAAAAAAGAAAGAAGAGGAGGCGGAGCTAATGCCTGATCAGAATTCTACTGGAGATAAAGTTAAATTCTGCTGTGATAAAACGGCATCCTGTTCTAAACCACGTCAAGGATTATTTCTGAAATAGTATGGAGCTCAAATGCTTTTTCTCTTGCAGGTTTATCACAAGGTGAGTTCCTTTTTAATTTCCTGCTTTTTAAACACATGTGCTCTACAGTACAGGTTAGCTCTGAGTGTTAGCGAGGCTTGCTAATGTAAACAAAGACGAGATTACGTCCAAAACATGTGTTTCTGATAGCAACTTTCTGTGGGTCCGCCGACGTCACAGCGGATGGAATCTGTATCCGCTCGTTGTACACCCGTTTTTAAAAGATTTGAGTACGGAGGAAAAGAGAGAGGGTTTTATTTTCTGACGCTGCGTGAGTTCCCCGACGCACCGGGGACACATATGTATGTATAAAAGACATCACAAAGTGCATTTTGCATGATAGGTCCCCTTTAAGTACATTTCAAAGCCTCTTTACTTTTACTTGAGTAAAGAGGTTTAGTCAGTACTTCTACTTTTATCAGAGTATTTTTAAACACGAGTATCTGTACTTCTACTTGAGTAAAGGATGTGTGTACTTTTGTCCTCTCTTCCCACCTGCAGGACGGTGGACACGGTGGTCTCCATCCGGCTGGCTTTATAAACACTGGTTTGGGTCTGAAGATAGCGAGTGGACTTCATCTCCAGACCTTCGTAAGATCCTCGAGGGACGCAGGGGCAGAAGCGGAAAGCCTGTTTGAAACCAGCGCGAAACCTGTGCAAGAAAAGGACAGATTAGTCTCATTTAGTTTCGTTTATTGAAAAGTCTCACTCGTCCCCGGCTTGAGCTTCAACATCAGGATCCATGTATCTGTGATCCTCTCCAGAATGGAAGTAGTCATCACATACAGAGCATCAACTAGTTCCTGAACAGTGTCCTTCACATGCTGATATCCAAGAGAGGGAGTTACACAGTCACAAGATGGAGGAATAGAAAGCAGTATTCAATGTTTACTTCAGATTAGCTCCACGTCAGAAATGAGCATGCTTGTCATATGTCTCTCTCCATAGAGGCTGAATCATCATGTTAATCACATAGCTATCATATGCCTCAAACAGTCCTGATGCTCTTCTAGGTTAAGGTGACCAGATTGTAAAAATTAAAACCGGGGACATTTTGAGTTTTGCGGTCAATATATCTTTAACATATCCAATTTTCTTCACTGTTAAAGAAAAAAGGGGGACAATTCTGGTTCAATGTAATTCGAACATTTTAACTGTTGGATACAAACAGAAGGACGATAGCTCATATATGAGACTTCAGGTCTTTTATTTTGAAACTCTACATCAGAATGTCTAGATTCTCTCTGAGTGACTAGATGGGGTGTCCTGCTATCACCCTGAAGTGAAATAAGTATTTGATTGACTTCGAGTGACTCTTTGATTATGGACGCTTTCTATTAAATAATAATCAAAATATAGATGGACAATAGATCTAATTTGAGATTTTAAACAGCATACATTTTAAATTGTGCTTCAGAAAGTAATGTTATTTTAGGAGTGTTGTGAGATGGTGTCAACATCAATTGAAATGAGTCACCCAGTGGAAATGTCAGATATGTCTTCATAACTGTATACTTACATTTTCCATTCACTCAGTTATAATGTGGTAGTTATACGTAGTTTGTTTTCAATTATTATTGATCACATTATATAGTACATATTTCTTAATTTAAGCTCCAGTATATATGAATATGTTTGGTGTGTTTTTTTAGGTATATCTGTTATTGACCGAGTAAACGCTTTTATTTTGAAGGCAGTTTTTACAGGCCTCTACCGTAATGCATAGGATATTCGCGCACCGCAATACAACGTGCGGGCTGGCTTGACTGTGTTTTCCGAAGTGGGGGCTGGCTTGACCACAGTCTGTTTACCCAGTGTTTCCTGACATGAAACGTTTGATTTCACCTTGCTTTGTGTTTTTAACGTATATTAAAAAAGACAGTTTCAACCGGGGACAGGGCAATACAAATGGGGACTGTCCCCGGAAAACGGGGACGTCTGGTCACCTTATTCTAGGTAATCATACATCCTGTCATGTTCACAGCTACAGTTGGGATACCTTTGTTATCATGTGACTCTCATGTTGGAAGAGCACATTCAGTATTTTCCCAACAGATCAATCTGACAAGAGTAATGATCAAATGAAATCATGCAAACAATAGTAAAATAAATACATGTATTGCTATTACATAAATAGCAACAATGAATAGCTCCAACACTATTAATTCCTCATTTGGTCATATCATTTCATGACACATCATCAACTAAATGTATTATTATTAAACATTAATTTTGGTATAAACCCTATCTAGGAACGGTCTGAAGACAATTAGCCTCTGTGGACAACAGCACATATTTCTATGGTCCAGGTGAAGCCAGGGTATATTTGGGAGAGGACTTCGTTTTCCGTGCACTGATAACTTTTTAAAGCCTTATTACCAATTTACATTGCAGTTTACAAGCTAGCATCAAGCACATTTTAAGCTAGCTGGGCACATTTTAAGCTAGCTGGGCAAAGACATGTGTTTTTTTGGGTGCTGCTAATTTGTTACAGCCTTATTACCAACTATGGATGCAAGATATGTAGTTGGAGTTACAAGATGACGTCTACAGCCAGATTTGTTTTACAAGTATCCAATAAACATGCTAACTTTATGCTAATGTTAAGCTAAATCATCATCAGACGCAACCCAGTCTCACGGCATTTCGTGTAATAGCCACGAAATTACTTTAATCTATTGATTCGTGTCACACAGAACGATATTAAAAGCAATGTATTTCTATTGGTAGTCTGTTTCTTGCCTGCACCACGTATTTTTGTCCGGTCGGGTCTTGGAAGCTGTGGGGTTCATAAAACATTTTCTTACTCTCCATCAAGCCACGATTATCGTTTTTATTTAAAATTGTATAATGTCGGACTTTTTTTGCCGTCTGTGAGGAAAAGAAATTGCTCAGAGCCTCAGAATACTGAAATCTGTATTTTTTTAAAATCTTTTTTTCCTTCTAATTTGTTATTATTTACATTGCTTTTAAAATCGTTCTGTGTGAAACAGAGGTCGCGTTAACCGAATATGTTCCGTCTATGACGATTTTTTTTTAACAATAACGGACAAATCTGAAAGCAGTCCGTCATTTTGACAGATTAGAACAAACTCGGAACAGCGCCAAAATTTCCCCGCAGCGAGGCTCCGGTGTTATGCCGTGTTATGCATGCCCTCCAAAAAGGAAATTATACCGTTTCCAAACCTAACTGTGCCGTACAAATCATTGAAATGTCTGTTTTGGCTTTACGCGAGGTGCAGCAGCCATGCATAACACGGCGCATGTGAACTGTCCCCCCCCCCCGTTGACAGTTCACGAGCATGCTTCCCCCCCCCCCGTCAGAGTTGTGTAAAGGCCGACGGGTAATTCTGGATTTTGACGGAAGTTTTACGATCCTGTCCGTCAAAATGACGGGCAGCGAAAAAGTCTAGCGCAACCTCTGGTGTGACACGAAGAAAATGGGGAAATCATGTTGGTGAACACGAATCAATAGATACATTTTTTGACTATAACACGAAATGCCGTGAGACTGGGTTGTCAGACGATAGCTTCTACAGCCAGATTAGTTGTACAAGTATCCAATAAACACGCTAAATGTATGCTAATGTTAAGCTAAGTCAGTGGTTCTCAAAGTGGGGGGCGCAAAAAATCATAATTTGAAAAATTATTGATTCGAAATAATATGATGCAGTACAGCACTATTACGTCTGGGTCTCTGTGTTTCATTAAAGATCGACTGTGTGTGTGTGTGTGTGTGTGTGTGTGTGTGTGTGTGTGTGTGTGTGTGTGTGTGTGTGTGTGTGTGTGTGTGTGTGTGTGTGTGTGTGGAACGAGCCATTTTGTGTTTGCGAGCGAGAGAGAGAGAGCACCGGTACTGGAGATCGTTGTTGTTAGCTTCTGGTGCTAGCGAGCTACGCTAACGGATAGAAGGAGTTTTTTCAACAACAAAATGGAGGAGAGCTCTCCTGTCAGACTGAGAGGCTCAGTGAACTAAAGGACTCTCTCAGTGTTTAGATAGTTAACTTTAGTCTAAGTTATCTCAGTGGGTCTCAAACGTTTTGGTCACCATTAATGTAAACAACTATTTCCGAGGCACACATTTATATGATTATTATAGTTATACAAAAATAAGAGAATAAATGAAAAACAGCTATGAAATACTATATGACAGTAAAACAAGAATAAAGTTTAAAAGGGTGATTTGTAAAATATCCATAAAGAAAAAGTAAATCTGTTTACAGTTCTGTTTCAAATGGGTGTTGAGAGATGTATCCATAGATCTCTTCATGTTGCTCTCAAAGTGCACCAGATTGATGCTTTTAACTTCAATATTTAAAAATCTTCCTGGGGGAGCTTGCCCCCGGACCCCCCTATGTGAGGTCCACACACCACCTATAAAAATAGCACTTGACCCCTGCTTACACCTATATGTCGTGAGCTGATTATCGAGCCTTCATTGTAACAGTTGCGGGTACACTGTGTATCTGCGTGGGGATTGTTGCAGTAGAACATTCCTCTGTAGCGCCCGGTACATTAATGGGAAACCCTAAATGTTTGAGCACCCTCTATGAAACGTCAAGCTACCCCGACAGCACCCCCAAAAGAAATCTCTGGCGCCGCAACTGAGCTTGACTATTTGTGTTGGGGGGGCCCGAATTTTCTTTTTCTCCTGACAGAAAAAGTTTGAGAACCACTGAGCTAAGTCATCATCAGACGATAGCTGATGCACCCTGAGATTGCATTTCCTTTCCATGTTTGTCTCAACATGGACTGTTTATGTGCAAACAACCAAAGCAAACTCAAACATGATTGGTTAATACTTCTCTGACTACCAACAGATGCCTTTGCTACTCAAATATTGTCTCGTTGCTATAGAGCAGGGCTCTCCAACACGTCGATCGCGAGCTACCGGTAGCTCGCGGGCAGCTTTTCAGTAGCTCGCCTATCGATTATAGCGTTGTAAGGTTGCTTCTTGATTTTTCGGCCGCGGCTGGACAATAACGTTTTTTGATTTTAGAATTACACGAATATCAAATTGGCTGGTGACGCAGAGATCAAGGAACAGACGTGACAGCGGCACAGCGACACCACACACAGACCAGTCTGCTTTCTCCACCAACACCAGTCAGAACCAACAGCAGAATGACCCGCTCTGAATCAGGCCGTGTCGCTGCGGCTCAGAGACACACAGGGAGGGATTTGTGTTTTTTGAAAAACACTCGTTATCGTCATGTCAGGTTTTTGGTGGATTTAATCAAGTCTTGGATTGCAGAGTATGAATGTCCTCTTGCTATTTTCAGTTGATAAATACTTGTGTGAAGTTTGTGAAGGCAGGAGGAAAGCTTCCGCGATCACCGTCTCCTCCGTTCCTCCAAACCCCGCCCCCTCCCTGAAAATAATGAGTGACAGGCTGATAGTGACCCGATAGAAACTTTATTATTCACTTAATCACTGATTGCGATATGATGGAGCTAACTTAATCTCATACATTCATGGGATTAATGTAACAGTAAGACAGAGAATAAGTGTGCACCCACATGCACTATTTTTGTTTTTATAATGCTGTTGTAAATACTCCCTTTTTTAACAGAAGACCGTTGCTGCAGCTAGACTGCAGAAGTATTAGTTTTTTGTTTTTGAGGATGGAGCAATTTCACACACAGATATAGGGAGGTTAGACCTATACAATTGATTTATTATGGTTTATAATTTAATGTCAAGAAGAAGAAGAAAAAGATGGCTGAACAGTTCAGTGTCAATCCTGTGGAGATGGAGGTTATACATCTCCAAAATCATGTTCAGCTTAAGTCTCAGCAAAACTTACAACATTTCTGGAGCCTTTGAACCAGAAAACGATAAGAACATCCACCAAGCAGCACTGAACATGTCTGCTTTATTTGGTTCTACAGACCTTTGTGAAGCAGCTTTTTCTGACATGAAGGTCATGAAATCTAAATACAGAACATTTAAATGACTATTAAAGTGAACCTAAGTGGGTCCACTTCAGCAGACCCCTCTATGGTGGACTCCATGCAGTGCCATTCATCTCACTGACTGTAGAAAAGAGTGAATGCACTTATTTTACCATAAGTGCCATAAGATGCTTGTCAGGTGGTGATTAAGGACATTTATGTGAATTCTCAGTGAAGTACTCACTATGTGGGCCATAATAATATGTGAGACATTTTCATTTTCTTGGACCTTGATGTGAAGTTAAGATTTGTGATAAGCTTTAGGTATTACAATTCCGTACGTGTACAAAAGTATAGCTTAATTCAACTGATGTGAGGGCTATGTGAATAAATGTAAGTGATGTGATGCAAGTAGCTCTTGGCCACTTTCATTTTTTCAAAGTAGCTCTCAGATGAAGAAAGGTTGGAGACCCCTGCTATAGAGCCTGTAAATTAAGCTACATATGTTGATAAAGATTATCCTGGGATTGAATCCAGTTCATAAAATGTACTTCTAGTGATACAAAAAGTCAATGCCACAATGTTTTTTGGGGCGCTGCTAATTTTTTTCAGTCTCATTACCAATTACAGTTGCGAGAATGAATTTGTTTGCTCTTCACATGGGATGTTTATGTCCAAACAACCAAAGCAAACTCAAAAATGATAGGTCAATACTTCTCTGACTACAAACAGAAACCGCAATGCTTCTGCTACCTAAATATTGTCCCACAGAGACCCTGCATATGATGATAGATCTGTTTATGGAGATACGGCTGGGATTAAATCCAGATAGTATAATGTATTTCTAGTGATACGAAAAGTAATTGGTACGATTGTTACTACAGGCATGGCCGTATCCACCATTGAGGTCACCGAGGTCCGGACCTCGGTAATATTTTTCGAGCTGTGTATAACAAAACTTGTGAAATAATTGCACTAAACGGGGTTCTTTGTAGTACTTCCATTTACTGACCATGGGGGCGCTGCATAACTACGTAGCCTCGATTAAAGCAAACAGAAGAAGACGACATGTATCAACAAACCACCGCAGCCCGGACTTGAACCGGAGCAGCGAAGGAGTGATGTGGTATCTAGAGATCTGAGTCCAGCGGGCTGCTTGTGTTCCTGCTCCTCACAGGACATCATATGACCAGCAGATCCTGTGTGAACGCTCTACGTTAGTCAGTGGACGTCCGACAACATGCACACTAACTGATATTGCAGCTATAGGCTATACTTTGGTTTAAATTGCGTGAATAAACTAGCTAGAGAGCTACAGTTAATTACATTCATCCAATGTCAGAAGGATTACCTTTTAACAAACGTTGTAATGCTTTTCTTTCATTTCAATTTGAGTAAAACATTGAAGATATAACATTGTATTGTTTTCTTTTTACACTGACTCTGATATAATGAAAAGACTACGTCAGTCGAAGCTCAGCTTTGGTACGGAAGAGACAGAACAGGCAGAGAGAGAGAGAGAGAGAGAGAGAGAAAGAAAGTGATGGAAGTCAGGGGGGAACTGCAAAGTCACACAAAAGAATGTAGGCTTGATAAGCCCATCTATCTATCTATCTATCTATATTTATCTATAACAATAGTCTTCATTTACAATAGGCATAATTGTAAAACAACATACATCTATTGCAGTTATGATCTCATAATAACATACAATTGTATGTTACACAATTTGCTTAAATCTTTGTTCTCTTTTGAGAATCAAACAAAACAGATTTAAATAAAACAAAAAGTGCAAACAAACAAGTGAAATGAACTAAATGGCTGAATTGCTTTTAATTCACTGGCAGGAGCGACAAGTGAGGAGGAGCAAAAAGTGAACAACGAGGGAGAGATTGAACAAAGAGAAAGAGTAGAGGACAGAGAGAGTAATGAACAGGAAGAAGACGGAGAGACTAAAGACGATGGAAGAGAGGCTGCAGGTTATGGAAAGGAGAGAGACATGGAAAATGAGTGTTGACAATGTGTTGTGATCATTTTAGCCTCTTCTGCGTCCAGATCATTAATAGTAACAATCAACTGATTCTTATGTATTACACTTTCAAAAATAATTGATACTGACATTGTCAGCCCACTGACATGGTTTGAAATCAATATATTATCCAATGTGTGACCCCCACAGGACTTCAAAAGCACCTAACTAGATCATGAAAATCCCAAAAATCTCGGAGGGCATCCCCCGAACCCCCCTAGCATGTTTGGACCTCGGTATTTAGGAAATCCTGGATACGGCCCTGATTACAGGAATCCCACGACAGCGATACTTAGCAAGGGCTAATGCTTCTGGGGTCTGGGGGAAGCCAGCGATTATCTGTGAAAAGACTAGGTTTTTAGGGCCCTGCTAATTTTAAAGCCTTATTACCAATTACAGATACGAGAATGAAGTTGTTTGCTCTTCACATGGGATGTTTATGTGCATACAACCAAAGCAAACTCAAATATAATATAAAACCAACGTGACTACAAACAGAAACCGTAATGCTTCTGCCACATATTGTACTTTATCCATAGATCCTGCTAAATCTTAGATGATGAAATGCAGTTTAAACAATTCAGAGAGTAACGAAAACCCAACAACAGTGATGCTAAACCAAATAAATATTTACACATTCAGCCGACAGTTTTTTGTACCTCACACTATGATAAGCAGCCAACTTGGAAACCTTCCCAATCTGACAAGAGTATTTATTATTTACAACAGCTTGGAAGTAACAGAGAGTGTAATGTACATAACAAGTGTGTAACCAAAGCGGTGTTATGTTGATTGACATTAAATATTACACGTGATATTTAATTATGACCTTTATTGAGGGACTCATTTCTACCAGCACTTGATGTTTAGCAGAAGGAACAGTTGACAGGAAATGAGAATTTTGCGATTGAGATAAAGAACTCTCGAGAGGCTGGAAACCACACAGAGAGCCACACAGGGAAGTGAAGTCATTGGGAAATGTCTATTGCTGAGAGCGGGAGAGAGATAGAAGAGATCATTTGGAAATCAAAGAAGAGGGCCCATCATCGGTCACACATTTGAATTTAAATCGCTTGAGCTGAAAGAGACAAAGGCCGATCGTTATCCTGCACAGAATAAAGATTAGACCTCGGCTAACTGCGGTCACATGCTCCCATTGTAGGACTATTTTAGGAGGCGAAAACATCCGAGAGTGAAATCCAATTTCTCTGACAACACAAAGACGATTAGCAGGTGTCTGCAACGCAACACAATGGATGGATGAAAGGAAAACAAACTCAGTTCACCATCTGCCTTTATTTTACCAATGGCAGTCTGCTAATCCAAAGCAGGCAGATTGCTAATAACCGCCACAGTTTGATGGAAACCTGGTGATGTGCACAGTGGGCATTAGTGACATGAGGTTTAAAGTTTGAGGTTTTTAAAGTTTGAAGAGTTTCTTTCTTTCCAGAGAAACGGAGCATAAGGAGTCCTCTGAGCTGTAGATACTTATCATTGAGACAGCGCTGGAGGACGGTGTTGTTGTGATGAGTGTACCTCAGTGTGTGTGTGTGTGGTGTGTGGTGTGTGTGTGTGTCTGTAATTGACTGCAGTCCTGAAGGACAATTTGATTTCTTCAAAACAAGAAAATGTGTTTTCTCCCCCTGAAGAGTTATCATGTTTGCTTTTCTTTAAAAGTGGACAAGTTCCCAGTACTTTATTTTGTCAGAGGAGAACAAATACTATTGGATGACCCTTTTTATATGTGTGTCATGGTTTTCTTACAAATGTATCATTCTGTCAGTGTTGATGACCAATTGAGTGGCAGGGATGAGTCATCAAAAACAGAAATTAGTCAGCATTTTACCATTTTTTTTACCACTTGAAGACACTGTAGATACTGTTGTTATTTACGTAGCCTTGGAGGGTTAGAGAAAAATAAATAAAACGTGGCCACGCTTTATTAACTCGTTAAAGCGTTACGTGGCCTGTACTACGAAGCAGGATTTGCTATTTACACTATTCATTCATGAAGTATGACGCTGCGCTGTCAGCACGCGTCTCCATGTTTGTGATTGGTCAAATGTTGCTAACCCCGTCCCTTTCACGTGAACGCGCTCTCAGCCGGACAGAGAAACCCTGGTTGGTTTACTGAGTTGATAACCAGCTTCGTAGGACCGCTTAGCGACATCGTGTTTGTTAGGGTTAGTTAAGCCGGGTAAATCGAACATATCCAGGGTCTGTTGAACTGGCTTCGTCGTACAGGGCACTGGAGGCAGTAACGTGTAACTCAGCAGAATCTGAGAAGAGCAGCACCAGCTGCAAAGAGCTGTGCCTTTTACTGTTTACTTCACTGCGTTTCCCTTCATTAGAACCGCTGAATAGAGATCGAGGCTGCTACGTTCAACCACACACACCTCTACACACATCGAACTGCCAGAGTATTCCCCCTCGTTTTATGAAGGAGATGTCCTGTCACCGGGGCGCATGATGTGTGTGTGTGTGTGTGTGTGTGTGTGTGTGTGTGTGTGTGTGTGTGTGTGTGTGTGTGTGTGTGTGTGTGTGTGCGTGTGTGCGTGTGTGCGTGTGTGCGTGTGTGTGTGTGTGTGTGTGTGTGTGTGTGTGTGTGTGTGTGTGTGTGTGTGTGTGTGTGTGTGTGTGTGTGATGACTGACCTGTCATTGAGGCAGCAGTAGATGATGGGGTTGTACATGGTGGAGCTCATGGCCAGCCACATGATGCCCAGGTACACCTGCTGGATAAACCTTTCCTCAAACATGTCCGGAAAGAACTGGTGCAGCAGGAAGTAGACGTGGTACGGCAGCCAGCAGAAGGCAAACGTACAAACCACCGTGATCATCATCTTCACCACCTGTTGGGCAGAGAGGGCAAAAGTGCACACATCCTTTACTCAAGTAGAAGTACAGATACTCGTGTTTGAAAATACTCTGGTAAAAGTAGAAGTACTGACTACATTTCTTTGGGCTTTGAAGTGTACTTGAGTAAAAAGTACCCATAACTAGCAGCTGTTTTAAAGAGTACCTGACCTCCCTTTATATTAATAGAACAATAATGTCATTGTTAGCTAATGAATGTTTCCATGCTGAACAACGGCAACATGACAACGTTTCCATTGGTCCCTCTTCTTTAGAGAAGACCAGGAAATGATGGATACACGGATCGTGTTCAAATCAATAGGCACGCAATGACTCTAAAGAATAATGATCACGCCACCAAACACACATTCAGACTAAAGGAACCAGCTGTTTGGAAAATGAGAGAAGTAGAAAGTACAGGTATTTGTGTTCAACATGTAAGAAGTAGAAAGTACAGGTATTTGAGTTCAACATGTAAGAAGTAGAAAGTACAGGTATTTAAGTTCAACATGTAAGAAGTAGAAAGTACAGGTATTTAAGTTCAACATGTAAGAAGTAGAAAGTACAGGTATTTGTGTTCAACATGTAAGAAGTAGAAAGTACAGGTATTTGTGTTCAACATGTAAGAAGTAGAAAGTACAGGTATTTGTATTCAACATGTAAGAAGTAGAAAGTACAGGTATTTGGGTTCAACATGTAAGAAGTAGAAAGTACAGGTATTTGTGTTCAACATGTAAGAAGTAGAAAGTACAGGTATTTGGGTTAAAAATGTAAGAAGTCAAAGTAAAAAGTCGTCAGAAAAATAAGTAGTGGAGTAAAGTACTGATACCAGAAACATGTACTTAAGTTCAGAAGCGAAGTATTTGTACTCCACTACTTCCCACCTCTGCTGTTGGGACATCAACAGCACCAATTTGTCTCCATTTTGACAGCTTTGCTTCCCAGACACACTCTGGATTTTGTATTTTTCCGACATGAACGGCTGGAGGGAATTGCAAATTAGCCCCCAGACACCTCAATGTCATGAAAAGTGCAGCGGTATGCTTGCGCCATGAATAATATTTAATACATTTGTGTTAACAAAACCGTCATGTGATGTCAGGTTTCTGCTTGTTTTTGTAATGTGTTGATGTTGATTGTCTCCTCTGGGGACTCACACACACTTCTATAACAATAAGAGGAAACAAATCTGTCAGTCCAGAAAAAAACCAGTGGATTTTAAATGGTTATCTTTCAACACAACACATCATGAGTGCTGTCTGTAACAGAGAGACACTGAATTTAAAAGGATGCACATGGACAGACGTTAAGGATGTGTGAAGATGCCTCATTATCGGAGGCAGACTGTGTTTGAAAAGTGTTATTTAAGATATATAAGTCAAAGTAAGCGCGTACAGCTTTAACAGAACAGCCTCACCATGATGTTGTAGGTGTGGAAGTTCTTCAGAGTGACTGAAACAAATATAAAGCTCACAAATTGTAACACTTAATGTGATATTGGATGTGTGATTAGTTGAAGGTATAAGTGTGCGTGGCCATCCTGATCTCAGAATCTCAAATCCTTTATCAATCCCACAGCGGGGACATTTACAATCAATTATCTACTTCCTGTCTCTGCTGGAGGTGGGCTTAGAATTTGTGAAGTCAGATTTATCTCAGAATTCTGACTATTTTCTAGTGTAATTTGTTCCTAGAATTCACTGACACCTTTATCTTGGAATAAATAAAAGAAATGTAAACTAGAAAAAAGCAGACCTCCACCAGCCTTCAAATGCTATAAGACGTCAAAAATGGTCATAACATATCTGTAAGGGAATATTTCTGTCTTACTCCTAAGTGTCAAAGAATAATTCTTCCTTACTCCTAAGATATTTAACCTTTCTGCCTGTTGACATTTACGACGAACCCTAAGTCTGTTATCTGTCTTAAGGAATGGGAAGTCTCAGCTATTGTTGACATTATCAGTTTTATGACCGGTCAACTCTCGGTCACAGAGCCAAAGAGTCAGATAAGTGATTCAGTGTCTCCAGGTGTTCACGTATACCTTCCCCCAATATGTGGGTTGACTCTCTGTAAACTAGTTAAAAGGTCTACCAAGATGCAAGGCGGATCAGAATTGACATGACAACCCACCATGCAGTCAGAACCTTTTGCTGCTGTGACTTGTGATATGAATTCTCCGGCCGTATCCTTGTAATAAACTATCAGTGTTTGACATCAAAGCTCCAACTCTCCTCGTGTCTCTCTGAGTCCTGACTCTCCATTGCTGCAGAAGTTTCCCTTACAATATCAAGTTTATAACCTGATGATGGTGGTAAATGAAGATTTTCAACCATAACAGTATATTCTTCCTGAGAGGTGTATGATAGCCGTTGAAAAGTTGTACTCAAACCCACAAGTTCACAGCCAGAGTCATCAGGATCCATCCTCTGGGGAACATGAATGTCTGTAAAACCTGGTGTAATGTAGACTGGTTCAGTTATGGCATTTAGCCGTCCAATTTAGACACTTGTTAGGGGCGTGAACCACAGATCTTATTTAAGGCTTGTTAAAAAGCATTGAATTTGTGACGATGCTACAGTAAGTCTTTCCGGGTTTGAGGTCTCATTGCTGCACCTCTCTTTTGCAATCCATCAAATCCTCGTTGAGATATTTCAGGGTGTTGCAACGGGAGGTACCAACTGACCAAGCCACATTATATAGACTGGCTACAAACAGATTAATAAAGAAAACACAACCTACATTGAAGGAGAAATCTAAACTTAAGGAAGTGTATTTTGTAAATTGTGTAATATCAAATACAAATATTATCTTTAATATATTTTGTATGCTTGCTTCTTAGTTAACATTAAGCTGTCTTTGGCTCTTTTCTGCTGTAACACATGCACATTTCCCCTCTGTGGGACGAATAAAGGTATTCTGATTCTGAAGAAAATGCAATGAAATAGTGGAGTTAAATCTACCAATCTACATTTTCAGAGACGGAGCAGCAGGACCTGATCTCATCAGTGCAGAGAAGCCTTAGTGAATAAGTCTGAGTGCGACTCTCACTTCATGATGTGGGGTCAGAAGAGCAAGTCTCTGCGAGTGTCTTTGTTGGCAGAGTAATCTTGAAGAAACTGCAATACTGAAGCTGTGAAAACACCCGACAGGCATGGGCTCGAAAAAGGAATAAACAGGTAGAGAGGTGATGACAAGGAGAAGAAGAGACTGCAGTGTGCTGACGAAACAACAGGTAGGCTGAAAACCATCAAAGAAGAGATGAAGGCCGAGCGGGCGGTGGGGATCTTTCCATTACTGGAGGGAAAAGACAGCAACACCCCGATGTAGTGCAATCTCCATCTATCTATCATCTGTTAACAGACAGACCATGTTGTGTCCTTATATACTCATAAGCTAGGCTTTAAATGGGCTCCACATGTTTGATTAAAGTGAATGAAACGCCTTCGTACGCTTCAAACTTCAAATGTAAATTCTGATCAGTCGTCTGGATGATGCCTGTGGGTCGTCAATGTTCCTTGAAGATACCCATTCCCTCTCCTCAGGACCATAGCCCGCCCAATCCACCAGATACTGGCGTCCACGACCCCGCCGGCGAGCCGCCAAGAGCCGCTTGACAGACTAAACTGGCCCTCCATCGATGAACCGGGGGGGCGGTGGGGGTCTTCTGATTCTGATCAGCTTCTCATCATAGATTTAACCCTGAGAGTAATGCAGTTTCTTTTTAAAATGCTATAAAAGTCTATAAAGATCAAAGATAAGGGTGACAAAGCAATGCACAAAGTAGTAGAAAGTGCAGTGGAAGTACCAATCTGCTCGATGTATGAAAATATACGTGTGACAGTAAAGAGGCTGGGCTCATTCCTGGTGTGATAGTCTTATTTAGAAGGTGCTATGAAGGCAGGGACATTTTAGTTATAAAGGAGCAAGCAAGCACAACGTCTCCGATGAGTCACTTAAAACCTGTGAAGACTTCAATGGCTGCTGAACGTACCACCGCTAAAAGTGTTGTTTGACTCCTGGTTACCTTGCGTTTGGCGGTCAGCTGCTCCTTGTAGCGGTCAGAAGAGTCTCCGGGGATTTCACTGGCCCAGAGAGTGAGTCCCACCACCAGATAAGCACATCCCATCACCAGCAGAGGCAGGAAGTAGATCAGGATGGCCACACACACGTAGTACCTGCAACAACACCAGAGGGCAAAGTACACACATCCTTTACTCAAGTAGAAGTTCAGATACTCGTGTTTAAAAATACTCTGGTGGAAGTAGAAGTACTGACTAAACTTCTTTACTCAAGTGAAAGTAAAGAGGCTTTGAAATGTACTTCAGTAAAAAGTACCCATAACTAGCAGCTGTTTTAAAGAGTACCTGACCTCCCTTTATATTAATAGAACAATAATGTCATTGTTAGATAATGAATGTTTCCATGCTGAACAACGGCAACATGACAATGTTTCCATTGGTCCCTCTTCTTTAGAGAAGACCAGGAAATGATGGATACACGGATCGTGTTCAAATCAATAGGCACGCAATGACTCTAAAGAATAATGATCACGCCACCAAACACACATTCAGACTAAAGGAACCAGCTGTTTGGAAAATGAGAGAAGTAGAAAGTACAGGTATTTGGGTTCAACATGTGAGAAGTAGAAAGTACAGGTATTTGGGTTCAACATGTAAGAAGTAGAAAGTACAGGTATTTGTGTTCAACATGTAAGAAGTAGAAAGTACAGGTATTTAAGTTCAACATGTAAGAAGTAGAAAGTACAGGTATTTGAGTTCAACATGTAAGAAGTAGAAAGTACAGGTATTTGTGTTCACTCCACTACTTCCCACCTCTGAACAACACACACATCCAGTATCACCTGTTGACCGAGGACACAGTACAGTACAGCCACACACTCCCTCAGGATATCGCTGAGAAAGTTCTTCAACAATATCCAAACACTTGAGTCCAAAAAAAGCCTTGGAAGAAGAACCGTAGACACGTTTAGATCTACAAAGACAATGGGAGACGTCCGCTGTTTGCAGTGATTTTATTATAGCTTTCTCACATCAAACAGCATCCTGCTCCTCTAGAAACGTTGCTAAAGACAGCCGTGAGACTGGAGCGACGTGTTGGCTGGATAACCAACGTCATTTGCTAAAAAATCATGTCTCTGTCGCGCTGAGGAGAACCGAGGAGAACCGAGGAGAACCGAGGAGAACCGAGAAGAACCGAGGCGAACAGGTAACCGAGGAGAACCGAGGAAAACCGAGAAGAACCGAGGAGAACCGAGAAGAACCGAGGAGAACAGGTAACCGAGGAGAACCGAGGAGAACTGAGGAGAACTGAGCAGAACCGAGGAGAAGTGAGGAGAACCGAGGAGAACCGAGGAGAAGTGAGGAGAAGTGAGGAGAAGTGAGGAGAACAGAGGAGAACCGAGGAGAACTGAGGAGAACCGGGGAGAACTGAGGAGAAGTGAGGAGAACTGAGGAGAACTGAGCAGAACCGAGGAGAAGTGAGGAGAACCGAGGAGAACCGAGGAGAAGTGAGGTGAACAGAGGAGAACAGAGGAGAACATGAGGAGAACTGAGGAGAACAGAGGAGAACAGAGGAGAACCGAGGAGAACTGAGGAGAACCGGGGAGAACTGAGGAGAACCGAGGAGAACTGAGGAGAACCGAGGAGAACTGAGGAGGCAGGTGACAACTCTCCTTCATCACTTCTCTCTCCAGCGACCATTAAGCAGTTTCTTCATCCATTGTTAAAGATATTCCTTATGCTTTAAGTAGGAAGCCAGGCGCTACGCCCCCTGTGCATACTAAACCGTTTGTCCTTTAGTGCAACGTTCCAACATGCATATTAACGTCCTTTTTAAGGTTCATTTTCCGTGGCAGTGGCCATTATTGATTCAAAGATAATGCCAGGCCTTTAAACCCATTGTTCCTGCTCCCTCTAACTCTGAAATATTGATGTAGAAAGTAATTAAAACTAGAAGTTTTTTCTTCCTGGTCCAGGGACTCAAGTAAAAGACGGGAGGGGCCTCCGCTAGACCTCCGATCCAATAACCGTCCCATCAATTTCACCGCGAATTGAAATAATTAATATGACAGTTTCTGCATTAGCCCAATTATTTGGTAATCTAGCACGGACACAGCGTTTAATCTGTTACGATTGTGTGCAGGTTAATAGGGGCTGTTTGATATACTCGTGTGTGTTGTGGTGTGTGTGTGTGTGTGTGTGTGTGTGTGTGTGTGTGTGTGTGTGTGTTGTGTGTGAGACCCCTTGACTCCAGGGATAATCTGCTTCCCCCTCTGCGGCCATGCAGACGAGACTCATGGGTCTTTTTCTTGGTTATAACTACAATTATGTTAATCTCATCAAATACGCAAAGCCCAGGAGCTTTCATCAGAGTAGGAATGACCACACACACACACACACACACACACACACACACACACACACACCCACACACACACACACACACACACACTCCGTCGATATCTTTCTAACGCACTCAGGTGCACCTGATCTCAGCTAATCACCGTTTAAAGGTCTCCTATTATGCTATTTGTAGGCATATATTATGGGTCTCAGATATATACAAATATATGAAAACATGTCTATGATGTGTTTTGCTCAAAATACCAAACACATCATGCATTTCAGAATCCCTCATATCCTCCAGCCCTGTTAGAGAAACGCGGATTTTGGGTCTAAGGCTTGAAAAAAAAAAAAAAGGAGGAGGAGCTTGTGCTTGATTCTACTCAGCTAAAAGCTGCCGTGATTAAACTCCATATCATGTTCCAAACCACTTTCTCAGGTTTACCACAAGGTGAGTTCCTTTTTATTTCCTGCTTCTTCACACACATGCTCTCCAGTACAGGTTAGCTCTGAGTGTTAGCGATGCTAATGTAAACACCGACCATATTACTTCCAAAACACGTCAGGCATTGTTTCTGATAGCAACGTTTCTGATTGGGCCGTGGGTCCACATTTCAGATATTACGTCATATCGGACTCAAATCTGGATCAGCTCCGTTGTCCCTCTGTTTTTAGAGATTTCTGTCGCCTGACTATGCAGCAGTCAGTTATCTGTCGTTACGATTGAACAGGTCCTGGGTCCTACGCCGATGGTGTGGCTGACCCAGGCTTACTTCATTTTTCTGTTCTTATTGGCCAGTCCTCCAGATTGCTATCATTTAAGTTGCTTTAAAAATGCTCATAACATCTTGTGGTTGTTTTAAACTCTAACGTTTTAAATCTATGTTGTGGCTCACAATGTGTTGTTTTAATGCTGTGGCCGTAACACTAACTAACTAACATTACACATATTTTTAACTACATGGTAAATAACACACACACACACACACACACACACACACACACACACACACACACACACACACACACACACACACACACACACACACACACACACACACACACACACACACACACACACACACACTCCCGAGACGAGGTGTAACCAGGGAAACAAATTGAAAGCACCTGTGGATGAGCACAGCAGTCCCTACATACTAATAGAGGATTTGCTATATAATTACATGAAGCCTTTGTTTTCTGGCAGTAAGACAAACAAGTCCAATTTACAGTCGAAATCCTGCACAAGCATCAACCAACCTGTGGCTTTAAATGAGTCTACAATCGACATGTAAACAGTGTTCTCTGAGATGTAACCCACCATCTGTAATTAGTTGTCCCTCAGCAGCAGAACCTGCATTTATAATGCTGCAGAAAGGACGCATTTCTCTGTCACTGCCTGGCAAAATGACGGCGCCGCCCACTTTCAGGTGAAAACAAAGAATGGGCGCCAGGAGGAAAACACATAGATTATCATGCCTAAAAGCTGCTGTGTCCTGTATTGCACGCCAATAAACACAAATATCCAAAGTGACGATTTTCTATACTTAGCAAAAAAGACCCTAAAAGCAAATATCTGTGGAGGACAGAGATCGTAATCAATGAGACCCGGTCAATGAATGACTTTACGTCTGTGGGAAACACTCAATCACAGCTGAACTGTGAGGCTGATTATCATTAATCCTCACTGTTAACTGTTGTATTGTCAGTTTAGAAGGCCGTCTTTATAGCTCACTACGTGATACGCTAAGGGGCTGGACTCTTTAAAGTAGAGACACTACATACTGATATACACCTGAACATCAGCAGGAGAGGACTCTTTAAAGTAGAGACACTACATACTGATATACACCTGAACATCAGCAGGAGAGGACTCTTTAAAGTAGAGACACTACCTACTGATATACACCTGAACATCAGCACGAGAGGACTCTTTAAAGTAGAGACACTACCTACTGATATACACCTGAACATCAGCAGGAGAGGACTCTTTAAAGTAGAGACACTAAATACTGATATACACCTGAACATCAGCAGGAGAGGACTCTTTAAAGTAGAGACACTACCTACTGATATACACCTGAACATCAGCAGGAGAGGACTCTTTAAAGTAGAGACACTAAATACTGATATACACCTGAACATCAGCAGGAGAGGACTCTTTAAAGTAGAGACACTACCTACTGATATACACCTGAACATCAGGAGGAGAGGACTCTTTAAAGTAGAGACACTACATACTGATATACACCTGAACATCAGCAGGAGAGGACTCTTTAAAGTAGAGACACTACATACTGATATACACCTGAACATCAGCAGGAGAGGACTCTTTAAAGTAGAGACACTACCTACTGATATACACCTGAACATCAGCAGGAGAGGACTCTTTAAGTAGAGACACTACATCCTGATATACACCTGAACATCAGCAGGAGAGGACTCTTTAAAGTAGAGACACTACATACTGATATACACCTGAACATCAGCGGAGAGGACTCTTTAAAGTAGAGACACTACATACTGATATACACCTGAACATCAGCGGAGAGGACTCTTTAAAGTAGAGAACTACATACTGATATACACCTGAACATCAGCAGGAGAGGACTCTTTAAAGTAGAGACACTACATACTGATATACACCTGAACATCAGCAGGAGAGGACTCTTTAAAGTAGAGACACTACATACTGATATACACCTGAACATCAGCAGGAGAGGACTCTTTAAAGTAGAGACACTACATACTGATATACACCTGAACATCAGCAGGAGAGGACTCTTTAAAGTAGAGACACTACATACTGATAGACACCTGAACATCAGCAGGAGAGGACTCTTTAAATAGAGACACTACATACTGATATACACCTGAACATCAGCAGGAGAGGACTCTTTAAAAGTAGATACACTACATACTGATATACACCTGAACATCAGCAGGAGAGGACTCTTTAAAGTAGATACACTACATGCTGATATACACCTGAACATCAGCAGGAGAGGACTCTTTAAAGTAGAGACACTACTACTGATATACACCTGAACATCATCAGGAGAGGACTCTTTAAAGTAGAGACACTACACACTGATATACACCTGAACATCATCAGGAGAGGACTCTTTAAAGTAGAGACACTACATACTGATAGACACCTGAACATCAGCAGGAGAGGACTCTTTAAAGTAGAGACACTACATACTGATATACACCTGAACATCAGCAGAGAGGACTCTTTAAAGCAGAGACACTACATACTGATATACACCTGAACATCAGCAGAGAGGACTCTTTAAAGTAGAGGACACTACATACTGATATACACCTGAACATCAGCAGGAGAGGACTCTTTAAAGCAGAGACACTACATACTGATATACACCTGAACATCAGCAGGAGAGGACTTTAAAGTAGACACACTACATACTGATATACACCTGAACATCAGCAGGAGAGGACCTTTAAAGTAGAGACACTACTACTGATACACCTGAACATCAGCAGGAGAGGACTCTTTAAAGTAGAGACACTATACTGATACACCTGAACATCAGCAGGAGAGGACTCTTTAAAGTAGAGACACTACATACTGATATACACCTGAACATCAGCAGGAGAGACTCTTTAAAGTAGAGACACTACATACTGATATACACCTGAACATCAGCAGGAGAGACTCTTTAAAGTAGAGACACTACATCTGATATACACCTGAACATCAGCAGGAGAGGACTCTTTAAAGTAGAGACACTACATTCTGATATACACCTGAACATCAGCAGGAGAGGACTCTTTAAAGTAGAGACACTACATTCTGATATACACCTGAACATCAGCAGGAGAGGACTCTTTAAAGTAGAGACACTACATTCTGTTATAGGTCAAATCTCCTCAGCTTGTGTTGACCAGAAACCTTTTTAGCATCCTAAACACAACCAATAAAAACAATCCCACTGACTTGGAGACGTGGGAACAGGAAGTGCGAGATTGCTGACTCTTTACTGGTGTTTCGGACATTCTTGTAACTAAACCATGTTATACATCAACAGCACTCTCAAAAAGCAAGTATTGACGCTACATTTTTTCCAGAGTTCGGTTGAATTTCCACGACAGACTCAATTTGTTTGAGATGTGTGTGACTCAGCTTCGATCAGAGTAGCTGGAGCAGCTTTAATGGAGACAGCCAGGTAATACATCAGTAACACCTGCGCCCTTTTCCTTTTCCTTTCACATGAGCAGAGAAACGCAGTAATCTTGTCTTCAATCAACTGAGTCAAGCGTTCAGCCACACCGGTGCAATGACACTTTATAAAGTGTTAACTGGAGCCAACGCAAGGTCACAAAGATAACGTTTAGCACCAGGCCGAGGAAAACGGAAGCTGCTATAATCCAATTACCAGCAGGAGTGTGATTTAAATGCACACAAAAGTGAACATGCAGTGATGGAGGAAGAATTGAGAGTGGATTTCTGTGTGAGTCTAATGTAGATGTGTTTCTGAGCATTTAACAGGATAGAAAACACACGGTGTCTTTCATGAGTCTTCTGAGTAGAGCCAATGTTAAGCAAACATCACAAATGTTATCTTCCATTGGACTCCTTTTTCACAGAGGGTGAACATAGGTGCTGCAGCACAGGCAGTATGATAACAAAAAAGAGCTTCTTGAACATTAAAGAATGGAGACATGTCCCGGTAGAGACACTAAATATTAATATGAACCTGAAGATGAGCAGAATATGTCCATTTTAAGTCCTTTATGTGCGTTGTTATTACACTGAACAAAAATATAAACGCAACACTTTTGTTTTTGCTCCCATTTTTCATGAGATGAACTCAAAGATCTAAAACATTTTCTATATACACGAAATAACCATTTCTCTCAAATATTGTTCACAAATCTGAAAGAATCTGTGATAGTGAGCACTTCTCCTTTGCCGAGATAATCCATCCCACCTCACAGGTGTGGCATATCAAGATGCTGATTAGACAGCATGATTATTGCACAGGTGTGCCTTAGGCTGGCCACAATAAAAGGCCACTCTGAAACGTGCAGTTTTGCTTTATTGGGGGGGTCTGGGGGGGTCCGAAAACCAGTCAGTATCTGGTGTGAGGGGTAGGGTTAGGGTTAGGGGTAGGGTTAGGGTTAGGGTAATGTTGTGAATCGCGTGGCCTGTGTTCGTCGTCCATAACATACGCATGCCCATACCATAACCCCACCACCACCATGGGCCACTCGATTCACAACATTACCCTAACCCTAACCCTAACCCTACCCCTACCCCTACCCCTACCCCTAACCCTAACCCTAACCCTAACACTACCCCTAACCCTAACCCTACCCCTCACACCAGATACTGCCTGGTTTTCGGACCCCCCCAGACCCCCCCAATAAAGCAAAACTGCACGTTTCAGAGTGGCCTTTTATTGTGGCCAGCCTAAGGCACACCTGTGCAATAATTATGCTGTCTAATCAGCATCTTGATATGCCACACCTTTGAGGTGGGATGGATTATCTCGGCAAAGGAGAAGTGCTCACTATCACAGATTTTTTCAGATTTGTGAATAATATTTGAGAGAAATGGTTATTTTGTGTATATAGAAAATGTTTTAGATCTTTGAGTTCATCTCATGAAAAATGGGAGCAAAAGCAAAAGTGTTGCGATTATATTTTTGTTCAGTGTAATATGAATAGGCTAATCGTGTGTTTTTTTAGTTGGATGGACTTGAACTGGATGAAACTAAACACCTCCCACACAAACATCCTCTCTGTCCCACATGTGGCTTGTTGGCGCCCCATATCTACATGTGGTGCTTTAAAATAAGCCTGTTTTTCATGAAAGGGAAGTAGCCAATTTTAAAACCGTTCTCACAACAAATCCAGTAAGAGATGTCAACAAATGGAAAGGGGTTACCAGCCTTAAGACGGAGGGGAAATTGAGGGTTTGTTAAAATATCAAGGTATAAAGCCCAAAGATTACTATGACTGCACATCAGCATTTCCATTCTTGGCTCTCATCCTGTGTTATTTCCCCGCTGTCATAAGCAAAAACTACTTTCTTTTTCTTGCTATGAAATCGTCAGCGTGACTCGCCAGAATCGCGCTCTGGGTAAAGATGTTTTCTGCAGAGATAGAGAGGAGCGACAGTGCTGCACTATTGCCTCCTAAAACAAAACAAAACCAGCGAAAAGATTTCACAGTGACGACAGATGCCGTGTCCATGTAAATGGCGTATGCACTCTTCCTCCAGACAGTGAGTCACGAGTGTAAATCATGCAGAGGGTTGATGGGTTGCAGGTCCGGCTGGTTTGCTTGATTAAAGTGGCTTTGGAGGCAGAAACATGGGGAGAATAGACCTGCTGGAATGTTGGGTGTACATGAGTGTTCTTCCCTTTAAACAGGACATTGCTCATCATCATTGGTTTGTTATGAAGTGGATGACACATTGATTTTGTTAAATATGCCCCTGGTCTCCCAGCTGTGTGCGTCACTCTTTAGTGTCCCCTGGTCTCCCATCTGTGTGCGTCACTCTTTAGTGTCCCCTGGTCTCCCAGCTGTGTGCTTCACTCTTTAGTGTCCCCTGGTCTCCCAGCTGTGTGCGTCACTCTTTAGTGTCCCCTGGTCTCCCAGCTGTGTGCGTCACTCTTTAGTGTCCCCTGGTCTCCCAGCTGTGTGATTCACTCTTTAGTGTCCCCTGGTCTCCCAGCTGTGTGCGTCACTCTTTAGTGTCCCCTGGTCTCCCAGCTGTGTGCGTATCGTAGTGTTTTGAGCAATTTCTATTTGCAGCACTTTCAGTAAATGCTGCAAATGTTTCCTCAAATTGATGAAGATGTTTCTCCATTTGCATTGTTTCTTAAAGTGCAAGTGTTTCTCCTGATGGAAGTGTTTTCACCTGTCGGCCACCATAGCCATGAAGAAATGCATGTGAATATCCAGATATTTGAGGAACAATTTCCTGCAGAGAGTTGGATGAACAGATCAATATTCCTCTGAAGTCTGTATAATAATTAACTGGATTATAGTCATGCTGAGGGGATCCCTGACAGAGTCCCCCCCCTCCCGCCTTTCCTCCCCTGATGGATGAAGCTTTTGGGAATAGACGCTGCACTTCGTCACCTCGCTGTCATACGAGTTAAATCAATAAACTCTCTTTCAACCGAGGCCACAGGCAGCTCACTACGACGGATTACACTCAGTATGTTGTTATAATTCCTGCTGCCTCTTCCCCTCCCCAACATGCTTCAAATGTCTCCATGTATTGGCAGTAACTGTGTGTGAGCATTTCAAACCCAGCAAATAGGAGTGGATAAGCTCATAACATGTACAGTGTGAGCGGGTTGTGATAGGGGGGAAGCATGCATAATTATATTGCACCTGCTTATTTAAACCTGTGGGTGTTTGTATCGTATGCATAATTAATTTATGGATATGTGTGTGTGTATGTCTGTGTGTGTGTGTGTTTGTGTGTGTGTGTGTGTGTGGTGTGTTTGTGGAGGACGAGCAGCTGCTCCTTTGACTTTGCCTGCCAGCAGAGGCCGAAGAATACTGGAAGAAACAGGACGCCTCACCGAACATTGTTTTACCACCACTGAGCTCAGAGCATGTCGCATGAAGCCCAATTTAGTGGAGAGAGTGAGATTACAGAGGACAAGGTGTTCTCGCTCTGTCATTACCTGTGTGCGTGTGTGTGTGTGTGTGCGTGTGTGTGTGTGTGTGTGTGTGTGTGTGTGGCCTAGCATTACTATACTTGTGGGGACCTAAATCTGTTTACACAGTCACGTGTGGGGACTCGCCTCCCTTATGGGGACAAATTGGAGGTCCCCATAAGGGGAATCATTAATTTTAGGGTGAAGACTTGGTTAGGATTAGGGATAGGGTTAGGGTAAGGGTAAGGGTAAGGGTTAGGGTTAGGTTAAGGGTAAGGGTTAGGGTTAGGCATGTGTTGGTTATGGTTAAGGTTAGGATAAGTCTCCAGGAAATGCATGTAAGTCAATGTAATGTCCCCTGAAGTGATGTATCCATGGTATGTGTGTGTGTGCTTGTGTGTGTGTGTGTGTGTGTGTGTGTGTGTGTGTGTGTGTGTGTGTGTGTGTGTGTGTGTGTGTGTGTGTGTGTGTGTGTGTGTGTGTGTGTGTGTGAGTGTGTGTGAGTGTGTGTCTAACAATGTTATGTGTAGGTGTTGTTGTATTTTTTTTATGACAATCAAATATTCTCTAAAGGATAAAAAGATGAGAAAAATCCTCCAGAAATTTCGCACTTATTGCAAGTTTGTTCTGCTCTCATGTTGTTGTTTTTGGTCTAGGTTTACTGTTTACAATATATCACTAGTTTGTCAACGTTTTGAAGCTTGAAGTTTGACATTACAGCTTGTCATTTTGTTTTATTCCGGAGCCAGAAATGACCACATTTGGACGAAAGGGTGCAACTATAGGAAATGGCGAGGCCTGGTCTCATTAGCATAGCAACCGTTAGCATAGCAAACTAGCAAGGTTAAAGTGAATCCATAATTGTCATGATTAATTGGGATGCTAATTTAGCTGTCATTTCATGGTGATGGCAAAGGTTAATTTAGTATTTTTTTTTTATATTTAAGGGTTTTGTGAAATTTGGGTTTTTTAAATGTTGTTTTTTAACACAATGTTGTGTTTTGACCTTCAGGGCCACCGTACATTTTAGCTGCAAACTGTCTAGCAACACTGGCCATGCTTTGTGTGTTGGCCTGCAACAGTTATCCAGTGCATTCACAAACAGTGTCATCTATTAATACTGTCCTATGAGACCCCCACCCACTAATTCCCACTGAAGACGAGGTGAGGACGTTTGGGATCTGACCTGGGATCAGCTTTAATCAGACGTGTCGTTTACAGCTACATGTTTGTAATGTGATGCAGAAATTCAGCTTTGTATGCAAATCACACACTGGTTTAAGAGGGTCTCTGGCACGGTTATGTTTTTGTATGGTTTTGTGGGGGTATGCAGTTGGTATTTGTACGGTGGCCCTGAAGGTCAAAACACAAAAACACTTCAACAAACAACAAAACTAAAAAACATTTGTATTTATTTTGTATGTGTTTTTTTAAATGTTGTGTTTTGACCTTCAGAGCCACCAAACGCCAACTTAAAACCTTTAATTTAGTGTTTTGAGAAATGTGTTTTGTTTTTTGAAATGTAGTGTTTTGGCCTTCAGGGCCACTATACAAATACTGGCGAATTAAAGGTTGTATATTCCATGGAATGCTCTTAACATCCCGATAGCAATGAATATCTTAAATGCTTTGACAATAAATCCAAGTCATCTGTGGAAGCCGTGGCGCTGTAGAAAGCACGACCAATCATCTGAGCCGGCCCGGCTAAAGTAACTGGATGGCCTACCTGCCTGTCAGCCTTCCATCTGGGCACAAACTGATCTGTGCCCTCATTGGTCATGTGCGCGTTCGTGTGTGTTGGAGGAGGGGCTCTGTGAGGAAGTGGCAGATTTGTTCCGGTTGTGTACTTTCAGATTAAAGCTTACTGGAGCTGGTTTCTCCATTCTTACCTACCTTTAAGTGTTTTGTGATTTTATTCTATTTGTTTATGTTTTAGTTTTGTGAACTGTTCAGATTTTTTTATTGTTGTTGTGTTTTGTTAAACGTTTTTTTTAAATGTAGTGTTTTGAACCGTTAAGGCCACCGTACAAATACAAACCTAAAACCCAGCAAATTAAATGTTTTGTGATTTTCTTTTTGCCATGTTTTAGTGTTTTGTAAGGTGTCTTGATTTTTGAATTGTTGTTGTGTTTTTGTTGTGTTTTGACCTTCAGGACCACCGTATATTTGGCTGGAAACTGTCTGGCAGCACTGGGCTCTGTTTTTTCTGTGCTGGCCTGCAACAGTTCTCCACGAGTGCCTTCATAAACAGCGTGAATTAGTAAGTGAGGTCTCATAGGACCGTATAAATAGATGACTGCAAAACACCAGACTAGCAATTAGACGGGGGGTTGACATCGCCCGGAAACAGAAGCATGTGGGATCTGACCCGGGGTCAGCGTTAATCAGACGTGTCGTTTCAGGCCTCGGCGGCATAGTGACTCCTGCTTTCCTGTAATAAGTTCAGCTGGCAGCCTGAATGAACAATGCGCTGCTCATAACAAACTGCATTTCACTGGAGAAAAGTGGCAAGGGCTGTAAAAAAAGGTAAAGCAGATCAAGCATGCAGGCAGCAGCGTGATGGGGTACTAAGTATATTTACTCATGTATTGTACTTGAGTGCACAATGAGGGTACTTGTACTTTACTTGAGTATTTTAGTTTTTACTCAATTGTCTACTTCCTTACATTTCCAAGAACAATTGTGTATTTAAAAAAAAAATATATGATTTGAAAGTGCATTTTGCTAATTATACTTACATACTTTTACCTAAAGGGTCCATATTCTCCCCATGTTCAGTATATCAGTATGTAGTGTCTCTACTTTAAAGAGTCCTCTCCTGCTGATGTTCAGGTGTATATCAGTATGTAGTGTCTCTACTTTAAAGAGTCCTCTCCTGCTGATGTTAGGTGTATATCAGTATGTAGTGTCTCTACTTTAAAGAGTCCTCTCCTGCTGATGTTCAGGTGTATCAGTATGTAGTGTCTCTACTTTAAAGAGTCCTCTCCTGCTGATGTTCAGGTGTATATCAGTATGTAGTGTCTCTACTTTAAAGAGTCCTCTCCTGCTGATGTTCAGGTGTATATCAGTATGTAGTGTCTCTACTTTAAAGAGTCCTCTCCTGCTGATGTTCAAGTGTATATCAGTATGTAGTGGCTCTACTTTAAAGAGTCCTCCCCTGCTGATGTTCAGGTGTATATCAGTATGTAGTGTCTCTACTTTAAAGAGTCCTCTCCTGCTGATGTTCAGGTGTATATCAGTATGTAGTGTCTCTACTTTAAAGAGTCCTCTCCTGCTGATGTTCAGGTGTATATCAGTATGTAGTGTCTCTACTTTAAAGAGTCCTCCCCTGCTGATGTTCAGGTGTATATCAGTATGTAGTGTCTTTACTTTAAAGAGTCCTCTCCTGCTGATGTTCAGGTGTATATCAGTATGTAGTGTCTCTACTTTAAAGAGTCCTCTCCTGCTGATGTTCAAGTGTATATTAGTATGTAGTGGCTCTACTTTAAAGAGTCCTCTCCTGCTGATGTTCAGGTGTATATCAGTATGTAGTGTCTCTACTTTAAAGAGTCCTCTCCTGCTGATGTTCAGGTGTATATCAGTATGTAGTGTCTCTACTTTAAAGAGTCCTCTCCTGCTGATGTTCAGGTGTATATCAGTATGTAGTGTCTCTACTTTAAAGAGTCCTCTCCTGCTGATGTTCAAGTGTATATCAGTATGTAGTGGCTCTACTTTAAAGAGTCCTCCCCTGCTGATGTTCAGGTGTATATCAGTATGTAGTGTCTCTACTTTAAAGAGTCCTCTCCGGCTGATGTTCAGGTGTATATCAGTATGTAGTGTCTCTACTTTAAAGAGTCCTCTCCTGCTGATGTTCAGGTGTATATCAGTATGTAGTGTCTCTACTTTAAAGAGTCCTCTCCTGCTGATGTTCAGGTGTATATCAGTATGTAGTGTCTCTACTTTAAAGAGTCCTCTCCTGCTGATGTTCAGGTGTATATCAGTATGTAGTGTCTCTACTTTAAAGAGTCCTCTCCTGCTGATGTTCAGGTGTATATCAGTATGTAGTGTCTCTTCTTTAAAGAGTCCTCTCCTGCTGATGTTCAGGTGTATATCAGTATGTAGTGTCTCTACTTTAAAGAGTCCTCTCCTGCTGATGTTCAGGTGTATATCAGTATGTAGTGTCTCTACTTTAAAGAGTCCTCTCCTGCTGATGTTCAGGTGTATATCAGTATGTAGTGTCTCTACTTTAAAGAGTCCTCTCCTGCTGATGTTCAGGTGTATATCAGTATGTAGTGTCTCTACTTTAAAGAGTCCTCTCCTGCTGATGTTCAAGTGTATATTAGTATGTAGTGGCTCTACTTTAAAGAGTCCTCCCCTGCTGATGTTCAGGTGTATATCAGTATGTAGTGTCTCTACTTTAAAGAGTCCTCTCCTGCTGATGTTCAGGTGTATATCAGTATGTAGTGTCTCTACTTTAAAGAGTCCTCTCCTGCTGATGTTCAAGTGTATATCAGTATGTAGTGGCTCTACTTTAAAGAGTCCTCCCCTGCTGATGTTCAGGTGTATATCAGTATGTAGTGTCTCTACTTTAAAGAGTCCTCTCCTGCTGATGTTCAGGTGTATATCAGTATGTAGTGTCTCTACTTTAAAGAGTCCTCTCCTGCTGATGTTCAGGTGTATATCAGTATGTAGTGGCTCTACTTTAAAGAGTCCTCTCCTGCTGATGTTCAGGTGTATATCAGTATGTAGTGTCTCTACTTTAAAGAGTCCTCTCCTGCTGATGTTCAAGTGTATATCAGTATGTAGTGGCTCTACTTTAAAGAGTCCTCCCCTGCTGATGTTCAGGTGTATATCAGTATGTAGTGTCTCTACTTTAAAGAGTCCTCTCCGGCTGATGTTCAGGTGTATATCAGTATGTAGTGTCTCTACTTTAAAGAGTCCTCTCCTGCTGATGTTCAGGTGTATATCAGTATGTAGTGTCTCTACTTTAAAGAGTCCTCTCCTGCTGATGTTCAGGTGTATATCAGTATGTAGTGTCTCTACTTTAAAGAGTCCTCTCCTGCTGATGTTCAGGTGTATATCAGTATGTAGTGTCTCTACTTTAAAGAGTCCTCTCCTGCTGATGTTCAGGTGTATATCAGTATGTAGTGTCTCTTCTTTAAAGAGTCCTCTCCTGCTGATGTTCAGGTGTATATCAGTATGTAGTGTCTCTACTTTAAAGAGTCCTCTCCTGCTGATGTTCAGGTGTATATCAGTATGTAGTGTCTCTACTTTAAAGAGTCCTCTCCTCTCTGCTGATGTTCAGGTGTATATCAGTATGTAGTGTCTCTACTTTAAAGAGTCCTCTCCTGCTGATGTTCAGGTGTATATCAGTATGTAGTGTCTCTACTTTAAAGAGTCCTCTCCAGCTGATGTTCAGGTGTATATCAGTATGTAGTGTCACTACATGTCTCCATGATTTAATGTTCAAAAAGCTCTTTATTGTTCTCATACTGCCTGTGCTGCAGCACCTCTTTTCACCCTCTGTCTGAAACCGTATTGCGATATTGCAAATCTCATATCCATGTGCGTCTTCCCTGCCGGGTTAACACATGTATTTGCAATATGAATAGTTTATGTGAATAACCCAATGTGTGTTCTTTGAGCCTGAAAAGGAGATGGCATTGTTTTGTTACTTTCATTGAAATTGTATACGTGTCTTAATTTAACTTCATGTTTTATATAGACATGCTTTGATTTAGAAGGCGACTTTGCGCTATTAGCAGGAAGTTACTGTTCCCAAAGCAAAGACGGAGATAAAGTACAGATATTAACGGAGATATCAACATTTAAATACGGCGATATCAAAAGATAAAGTTTACATTTAAGTGTTAGCAAGAGGCACAAGGTTAGTGTTGACTGTAATATAAACATGTGGTGTGTGTCTTAATTCGTTTATATACTGTATTATAACTTTGCTAACTATTTGAAGTTCACTTGTTTAACTGTATCGATACAATATCGCCACGCTAAGTATCGCGATACTATGCTGTATCGATTATTTCCCCCACCCCTAACCAGGGTTGCAAAGGGGCGGAACATTTCCAGTAAATTTCCGGAAAGTTTCCAGAAAGTTTCCAGAAAGTTTCCATGGGAAGTTACGCTGGGGAATTTTGGAAATATTTGATGCAAAATTAAACAAAAAACATGACATTTCAACAGATTTTAAAAAACAAAACAGAACAGTAGAACAGAACAAGTTTTAATTATTTTATTGAACAATTATTTGTTTCATTGAAGAACGAAAACAGGAATGTTGGGTTAAATATTACTCATCCCCCCCAACAGCACTCATGTTTGCATCATTTTCAGGCGATTTGTAATCTGTTCTAGATAAACAATGTGTTTTTGGATATTTGGGGAGTTAGGTGGTCCGCAAGTGTTTTTTTATTGGTTAAGTGGTCCTTTGTTGTGCATCGTCAAAAGTGTTAGTAATCATGTTTCATGTTTATGTTTTATTATTGCTCACTTCCTGTTTTGTTTGTTTCACGTCTCATTTCAGGTCCCTTGACTCCCTTTCCTCATATGTTCTCCCGCCCTCATCAGTATCAGCCCCGCCCCTGATTGTGTTCACCTGTGTCTTGTTGTTGAGTGTTTAAAGTCCCCAGTCCCAGCGTTCAGTGTCAGTTCGTCTTGTCCTGTCCTCATGCCAGAACTCTGCCCATCACGGTTGTTCTTTTGGTTACCTGCCTTATTCATGCTCCTAAAACTTATTTAAGTTTGTTCCTCACGTTGTGAGTGATTTTTTGTTGTGCCTTTGTGAAGCCTATTTTTGTTCGACTCGTTAAGAGTGCCGTTATCTGTTTTGAATATCCTTTTTGGCAAATAAAGTATATTACTTGTACTTTATCTCTGGCTCCTGGGTCGTGCATTTGAGTCCTTTTTCCCTTGTGTATCCAAGTTCTTAACAGAACGAACTGACCACAATGGACTCAGCCTACCAAAAGCTCTTCACGCCGCCCTGTCAGCCCAAGGCGCGAGGATTTTTTATCACGAGGAACAGCTGGGATTAATCAGCCAAGGAGTGCAGACACTGGTAGGAAATCAGGCCGAACTTCAGGTTTCCGTCTCTGCACAGATACAACAGCTGGCGAATCAGATGCAGCAGTTCAGCATTCAACTTCAGACTACTCCGCCGATGACGTCAGTCACAGCTGACCGCATGCATGTTGCGGATCCTGTTGACGCTGTCAATCCAAGCCAGGCTGTGTCTTCCGCACTACGGCTGGCTCTCCCGGAGAGGTTTTCCGGTGATTCCATCAATTGCAGAGCTTTCCTGGTGCAGTGCGACCTGCATTTCCAACACAACCCAGGCGCTTTCTCATCAGACCATGGTAAAGTGGCGTTCATCGTGTCCCATTTAACGGGAAGAGCTGCAGCCTGGGCTACTGCAGAATGGTCCAGAGACACGGAACTATGTTACTCATTACCCGACTTCACAGACACTATGAGTCGTATTTTTGACCATTCATCACCTGCAACAGAAGCCAGCCGAAGACTACTTCAGATGCGGCAGCATAAGCGCCAGGTGGTGGATTATGCTATCGAGTTTCGCACGGCAGCAGCGGACAGCGGGTGGAATATTCCGGCTCTTCGCGACGCTTTTCTGACTGGATTATCAGATTCAATCAAGGAAAGAGAGAGAGAACGTCGACACAGCCGTGACGGACATCCCAGTTTCCAGGGCTTTTCTCCACGAGCCTTTCCACCAGAGGAGGTTTTCCAGCCACGGATTCGGTCCGTTGGAGGACAGCACCTCCGCCTGTTGCAGATGAACCCATGCAGTTGGGAAGGACCAGGCTTTCCGTGGAGGAGAGACAGCGCCGGCTACGAGAAGGATGTTGTTTCTACTGTGGCCAGCCGGGTCACCAACTCGCGTCATGTCCGGGAAAAGAGCAAGCTTACCAGCCAAGAGGAGGGCGCTGGTGAGCAAGTTTTCCACAGACTTTCCTCCTCGTCCAGTTACCAAGGTAAACATTTTTATTAATGATCAGGTCATTTCCAAGGAGTGCTAATAGACTCAGGAGCGGACGAAAGTCTTATGGATTGGGGCATAGTCAAACAGCTTGGTATAAAAACTGTCCCTCTATCTTCTCCCATTACCGCCAGTGCTTTAGACGGACGTTTGTTGTTTACAGTAACCCACTGCACAGAACCTATCCAGATCACTGTAAATAATGACCACACTGAAGTTATGCAGTTTCACATTTTTGAATCGGCTCAGCATCCGGTTATTTTGGGGTTTCCGTGGCTAAAAATCCACAACCCACACATTGACTGGCGCTCAGGAAAGGTTAAGGAGTGGGGAGAGGATTGCATTAACAGGTGTAAACATTCACGCTCTGTTAAAGCACCAACAGACCCTAGTAGGATCGTCATAGATCACCCAGACTATCCTGACTACAGAAAGTACCGTCATGTTATCATGATCTTAAGGAAGCCTTTAACAAATCAAAAGCCATGTCGTTACCTCCTCACCGACCTTTTGATTGCCCCATTAATCTCTTACCGGGGGCTCCCATTCCCAAGGGAAAACTGTATTCGATCTCAAGGCCAGAGAGAGCGGCAATGGACGACTACATTTCCCTTCTCTTAAATCAGGGATTATCCGTCCTTCATCTTCCCCAGCTGGAGCGGGGTTTTTCTTCGTAGGAAAAAAGGACGGTTCTCTGAGACCTTGCATAGACTACAGCCCTCTTAATGACATTACGGTGAAAAACCGCTATCCTCTGCCACTCATGTCCTCTGCTTTCGAGCTACTTCAGACTGCCAAGATTTTTACCAAGCTGGACTTAAGAAATGCATATCACTTGGTTAGAATAAGGGAAGGGGATGAGTGGAAAACAGGATTTAATACTCAGAGCGGTCACTATGAATACCTTGTGATGCCTTTTGGACTGTGTAATGCACCGGCTGTGTTTCAGGGTTTTGTGAATGAGGTTTTGCGGGAATTTTTGAATGTTTCTGTGTTTGTGTACCTTGATGACATTTTGATTTTCTCACCAGACTCTAAGTCCCATGTTCACCATGTCCGTCAGGTTCTGCAGAAACTACTCGAAAATCAATTATATGTCAAGGCAGAGAAGTGTGAGTTTCACGTAGAAAAGGTGGCCTTTCTAGGATATATAATCTCACCAAACCAGATGCAGATGGAACCTGCTAAAGTCAGTGCAGTTTCCAAGTGGCCAACACCAGACTCCAGGAAGAAGGTTCAGCAGTTCTTAGGGTTTGCAAACTTCTACAGAAAGTTTATAAGAAACTTCAGTTCTGTAGCTGCTCCTCTGCATGTTCTGACTTCTTCCAAAGTTCCCTTCAAGTGGACTCCCCAGGCTGACTGCGCTTTCCAGCTCCTCAGGGAGAGGTTCACCACAGCGCCGATTCTCACCATTCCGGATCCCCAGCGCCAGTTTGTGGTCGAGGTCGATGCTTCCAATGAGGGAATTGGAGGCATTTTGTCCCAAACATCCTTGAAAGACAACAGGATACACCCATGTGCCTTCCTGTCGCGGAAGCTGACGGCGGCAGAGAAGAACTACGATGTGGGAAATAAGGAACTGTTAGCTGTAAAAGCTGCTCTGGAGGAATGGAGACACTGGTTGGAGGGGGCAGAACAGCCGTTCTTAGTTTGGACAGACCATAAAAACCTGGAGTATATCAGAAAGGCTAAACGCCTCAACTCTCGGCAGGCCAGGTGGACTCTATTTTTCAGTAGGTTCAACTTCACTCTCTCTTTCCGTCCCGGATCTCAGAATCGGAAGCCTGATGCCTTGTCTCGCCTTTTCGATCCAGAACCTTTTTCGGTAGAGCCCAAGACCATCCTTCCATTAAACCGTATGGTCGGAGCCTTTTCCTGGCAACTAGAATTGGACGTTAAACAGGCTAACGCATTAAACCCAGCACCTAGCAAGTGTCCAAACCACCTGCTCTTTGTTCCTGTGTCTCTCCACTCTAAGGTCATCCACTGGGCCCACACGTCGGTGATCTCGTGCCACCCTGGAGTTAAAAGGACTATGTACAGGATTAAGCAGCGTTTCTGGTGGCCAGCCATGAAGAAGGATGTGCAGGAGTACGTAGCGGCTTGTCCGGTGTGTGCCTGCAATAAGACCTCGTCCCAGGTCAAGATGGGTTTGCTCCAACCACTGCCGATTCCTCAACGTCCCTGGTCACATATATCTATGGACTTTGTGACAGGTCTTCCCTCGTCCAGAGGCAAAACTACGGTTCTGACAGTGGTGGACCGGTTCTCCAAGATGGTTCATTTCATTCCTCTAACCAAGATCCCCTCTGCCAAGAGTACCGCAGAGGTCATGATGAACCAGATATTCAGGATCCACGGATTTCCAAATGACATTGTTTCCGACAGAGGTCCACAATTCATTTCAGCTTTCTGGAAGGAGTTTTGCAGACTCATAGGCGCTACTGTCAGCTTGTCTTCAGGTTACCACCCTCAATCAAATGGACAGTCGGAGCGTCTGAATCAAGAACTGGAGACTACACTACGCTGTCTCGTTTTCCAGAACCAGACCAACTGGAGCGACCACCTCACTTGGGTGGAGTTTGCCCACAATACTCTTCCCACGGCGGCCACAGGTCTCTCGCCTTTCCATTGTGCCAATGGTTATCAACCGCCGCTGTTCTCAACCGACGAAGGGGAAGTTAAGGTACCATCAGCTCACGCCTTGATTAGACGCTGTCGCCGAGTTTGGGCTGGAGCTCGCCAATCTCTGCTACGAAGTTCGGCTCGGATGAAGGATGTAGCAGACATCCACCGCAGGGCCGCTCCCATCTACAAACGGGTCAAAAGGTGTGGCTTTCCACCAAGGACCTACCACTTCAGGTGGCTTCCAAGAAGTTGACTCCAAGGTTTGTGGGGCCTTTTCCGGTGTCAAGAGTCATCAATCCGGTGTCTGTGCGCCTAAGACTTCCCAGACCCATGGGGGTACACCCTACATTCCACGTCAGCAAGATAAAGCCAGTTCATGAGAGCACGCTGATTCCCGCCTCCAAGCCCCCTCCACCACCCAGTTCTTCGAAGGTGGCCTAACGTACAAGGTCCGCAAGTTGCTGGAAGTCCGCAATAGGGGTCGAGGAAAACAATTCCTGGTGGATTGGGAGGGTTATGGTCTCGAGGCAAGATGCTGGGTTCCTGCGAGGTTTATTGTGGATAAAACCCTGATTCAGGATTTTTATGATCGGCCTGGGCCGTCAGGAGTCGGCCCTAGAGGGGGGGGGGTACTGTTGTGCACCGTCAAGTGTTAGTAATCATGATGTTTATGTTTTATTATTGCTCACTTCCTGTTTTGTTTGTTTCACGTCTCATTTCAGGTCCCTTGACTCACTTTCCTCATATGTTCTCCCGCCCTCATCAGTATCAGCCCCGCCCCTGATTGTGTTCACCTGTGTCTTGTTGTTGAGTGTTTAAAGTCCCCAGTCTCCCAGCGTTCAGTGTCAGTTCGTCTTGTCCTGTCCTCATGCCAGAACTCTGCCCATCACGGTTGTTCTTTTGGTTACCTGCCTTATTCATGCTCCTAAAACTTATTGTAAGTTGTTCCTCACTGATTTTTTTGTTGTGCCTTTGTGAAGCCTATTTTTGTTCGACTCGTTAAGAGTGCCGTTATCTGTTTTGAATATCCTTTTTGGCAAATAAAGTATATTACTTGTACTTTATCTCTGGCTCCTGGGTCGTGCATTTAAGTCCTTTTTCCCTTGTGTATCCAAGTTCTTAACATCCTTGGTATGAAAAAGTTTGAGAAACACTGTACTAGATGAATACATTTGTATGTGATATTTGCAATTTAAACATTAAATAAATATATTACCCCATAATATCATCCAAACTTACTTCACTTTGTGTAGTCCACAGGCTCAAATGTGTGGCTTCATTTGTCTTGTGCTTTGGGCTCAAAAGTGTGATCCAGTCTTCTCGAAATCTTCTGTGCATGTGATGGAGGAATGCACAGTGCCTGTAGGTGGTGTGATCTCAAAAACCATGCAGTAAGCAGTGTGCAATAGCATGGATATTCAAGTGTGCTTGACTGGCATCAGTTTGTTTTAGTCCAGATTATGCTAAAATATACTTTCCCCAACTATATTGAAGTTCCCTATGAAGAGCCAACCTTCAATTTAGAAAGTTCCCAGTTTATTCCCAGTTAATTCCCGTTAATTCCCATGGAAAGTTTTCATCTTTGAAAATTCCCGGAATTTTGCAACCCTACCTATAACCCTGAAAAAGTCAGCATTTTAGCACTTCACTTCCTGTCTCCTCGTCTCGAAATCAATGTTTTTCTGAATGTGTTTTTGGCTGTTAGCCTGAAACAAGCTGGGGAGATTTGTTTTGTTTGCTCTTATATCTGAGACTTTTCAATGCAGCTGTCTTAAACAGGACTATCTTGTAAAAGAGAATTTGAATGTATAAAGGAAATACTCTGGGTTAAGTGAAGGTTAAGTACATACACATTTTAAGGAAGATTGCCGGCCGTTTAATCACATTTTCCAAGTGGCCACACGTCGGTACTACACTCACCTTTCTTGTCTGTGACGTCATTTGTGCCAGAAATACTTTCCCCAATTGACTTACATCAACTTTTTCTTTAGCTAAATGAACTACCTGACACTTTTATAATTATATATATATATATCATATATTATTTCTGATTTAATATTCAATTCCCTCCACACTTAACGTAAATAATATCCTGCTTTATATTGTGTTAACTGATAATTGGCCCTTTAATAGTGTTTTGTTGTCAGAGTTTATAGATTTTTTATCTTCAGGGTCTACTGTATATGTAATGCTGTTTTATTTCTAATTTGAGATTTTTATATTCTACAATTGTTTATTTCTACTCTTTAATTTCTACTTATGCCTTGTTTTGTAGGCTGCTGCAACGCAACATATAAATACATTTTATATCAATAAAGTACATTCTTGCTAATCCTGTAGCCCTTATTGAAATCGGTCTGAACGTTGTAACATGGGTTAAAAGCTGAGTCCAGATGTTCTCTCTCCATTCGTTCGACTGGGACAGTCGTGGAAATCGAAGGAAGAGCTTTAGGAAAACTAAAGTGCGCTCTCTGGACCCTGATATGGACATTTTTTAATTTACACTCCCAATTTTGTTCTTCATGCTCCACTGAGTAACTCTCACACCGGGCCCAGAGCTCCAACACTGCATCCAGATCTCTTCATACATCCAACAAACCTTTTTAAACATGGTGCCAAACCTCTACAGAGTTTTAAAGTGGTAACATAGGTAACGACACGTTGTGTAAAAAACATATACATCACATGCATTTAGTAATTAATAGCAATAAAGGTTGCCCCATATTGTAATACATTGTTATATATTGCAGCCTTTCACATGCGCAAACATATCTTTTTTAGGATTTAGATCAATTGTACAACATTTTTACCATATGTGACAAACTATTATATTTAGCAAGATAGGGAGAATTGATAAAACATTAAATATGATTTTTTTTTTGTACCAGGGACGGACATAATTAGATTTCAGAACTCATGGAAAATCCTAATTTATCTGTACGGAATTTTTGAAAAATTTGCAAAAATGCTGTCATTATGATTATTAATTGTCTTTATATGAAGTACGTTTGTATACATTTCATTTGTATACACTGTATATGTGCATATCCTTGATATTCAACTGGTTATGAGTTCATAGACACCAAAAACAGCAGATGTCTTATTAAACTACATATTCATAATCATGTCTGAGCACATGGGACTCCTGTTATTTCCCCGTAAAATAGAATGGAATATCTAAAACAAACAGAAGTGCCATTTTCCCAAAGAGTAAATGTTGCATGATGAGAAGAACTCACTTCAGCTGCGGCTCCAAACGAGGGAAATATCTGTGATTTCTGGATATTAAGTGCCTCCCTTCGAGACCCAAATACATGATGTATAATTTGAGTATTGCGCGGCGCTAACAGCTTCTGAGATGCTTCTTGTAAACGGCCCATCTGAGAGAAGCACGTAGAAATAAATCACAGCAACACAGGTTTTACTGCGTGCAGGAAAACAACCTCAATCTACGAAACATCACAACACAGAGGGAGAGAGAGAGCTATTGACGACCAGACTGTGACCCTGCATGACTCTGAAACACTCAGTATGCTTCAGGACTAAAACTGTCCATTAGACATGGAGACATTTAGACATTTAAATTCCCTGCAGCACTCTGTAAATATGTCGCTTCATATAAAGGCCTAACAATAGAAAGTCAGCTCTACATGAGGCTGTTTCATTTAGGGAGGGTTGCAAAGAAAGCTGGCTAGATTTCGAGCTAAATTGGAATAAATAACGCAGGTCTACACGGTCTTTAAAACACTCTGTTGGAGGAAGTTTAACCCTCTCTGTTGTTTTAACAAAGTGGTCACATGACTCCTTCTGATGTTACTGCAGATCTGTTGTAAGCTAGCTAGCTAACGTAGCTAACCTAGTCATTTCAGATACACTGACAAACACTTCCAGTTATGAGACACACTAACTCTCTGAACGTCACCAAGCTGTCCCAGCTGTGTGCGTCACTCTTTAGTGTCCCCTGGTCTCCCAGCTGTCTGTGTCACTCTTTAGTGTCCCCTGGTCTCCTAGCTGTGTGCGTCACTCTTTATTGTCCCCTGGTCTCCCAGCTGTGTGCATCACTCTTTAGTGTCCCCTGGTCTCCCAGCTGTGTGCGTCACTCTTTAGTGTCCCCTGGTCTCCCAGCTGTGTGCGTCACTCTTTAGCATCCCCTGGTCTCCCAGCTGTGTGCGTCACTCTTTAGTGTCCCCTGGTCTCCCAGCTGTGTGCGTCACTCTTTAGCGTCCCCTGGTCTCCCAGCTGTGTGCGTCACTCTTTAGTGTCCCCTGGTCTCCCAGCTGTGTGCGTCACTCTGTAGTGTCCCCTGGTCTCCCAGCTGTGTGCGTCACTCTTTAGTGTCCCCTGGTCTCCCAGCTGTGTGCGTCACTCTTTAGTGTCCCCTGGTCTCCCAGCTGTGTGCGTCACTCTTTAGTGTCCCCTGGTCTCCCAGCTGTGTGCGTCACTTTTTAGTGTCTGGAGTTATATTTACGCACTGACGTCAACGTGGAATCAAGCTTTTTTTTTTAAACTGATTCTTCAAAAGCTTATCGTTGTTCCTATGTTATGATTTACTGACTTTAAGGATGGAGTCTGAACCAGTGGAGTTGCATCGGGGAAAAGTCGATTCATGTTTTTATTTCTATGTGTTTCCATGTGTTCATCCAGGACCACATGGGAAATAACTGTTCTTAGTAATGCTCCTCAGTAAGAATCTCCTCATGGATTTGTCGGTCGTGATATTCTTTTGACTTGCTTTAAAATGCCGAAATTACTCTCAATGGCTTTTTTGTGTTCGTGTTTTTATGTCTTGAAATGTTTTGCACCTGCTGAACCGTCTTCATCTATAGCTGTAGCAGCAGAATTATAATTAAATGGTGTTCCATTCAAATGTAATTGCTCTTTTTAGCCTGTTCTATCCGCCTGCTTTCAGTAACTCCCCCGTGATGTGCCATCAATTTATTCTCTGAGAAGCCTCCGTGCTTTCTGCAGCGCTCGCTCATTTTACACCAAACACAAACAACATCCTCCTTAGTAATTAACAGCGTTCATAAAGTAAGTACATTTACTCAAGAGAGGTTTCTCAATACTCTAATTTCACCTCCTCGACTCCTACCCTCGACTCCTATCCTCGATACTTAGTCCTGCCCACAGGAGATGCACGCGGAGGAGCCGAGGAGGGGAACCGAGGAGAGAGGAGGGGAAGCAGCAGGCGGTGAGAGACTGACACAATCAGAGACTGGTTATCCCCCCCCCCCCTCTCTCTGGTCGCTGAAATGGGGAATTGAAATTACGGGCCAAAAGTTGTAAAAGTATTAAAAGCAAGCATAGGAGACCAAACCAACTGAGACCCGTCTGTCCGCCGCATCTACGCACTGTACAACACACACACCTACACACTGTACCACACACACCTACACACTGTACCACACACACACCTACACACACACTGTACCACACACACAGCTTCCGATTGAGTAGCATCCAACCGAGCTTTAAAAACATTTAGTGGCACCAGATTGCTCAGTTTCCATTTCAATTGCAGACTGTTCCAAGACAGAGGAGCTGCACATCTAAAAGCTATCTTCCCTAAGACAGTCCTAGCAGTTGGCACATTTAATAAAACTACAGCATGCGATCTCAGGCAGTAGCCACTTACAATTCGCCATGAGATCAGGGAGCAGATGTAGGATGGAAGTTTCCCTAACATGGCTTTGTATATAAAAATGTACCAGTGACTGAGCCTCCGTACAGTTAGTGAAAGCAAACCAGCCCTTGCATACAGGGTACAGTGATGGGTTAATGCTTTACAGTTTGTCACAAATCTCAGTGCGCTGTGATACGCAGCATCTAACTTGTTCAGGCAATTGGTAGGTGCATTCATATACATCAAATCACCATAGTCCAGCACAGGTAAAAAGGTCACAGAGCCTTTTCCTGGCCTCAAGCGAGAAACAGGACTTGTTCCTGTAGAAGAAACCTAGCCTAACCCTCAGCTTTTTAAGCAGGTTATTGACATGAAGTTTAAAAGTGAGACAATCATCAAGCCAGATACCAAGGTATTTGTAACAGGTAACCACTTCAAGTTTTATTCCTTGCATAGTAACAATATCTACAACAGGCTCTGGTGTCTTTTTAGCTTTAGAAAAGAGCATTACCTTGGTTTTCTCAACATTTAAAAGAAGCTTTAGTTCAGAGAGCTGAGTCTGAATAATGTTAAAAACAGCCTGTAATTTAACACCAGCCTCCTTAATGGAGGGACCTGCACAGTACATCACGGTATCATCCGCATAAAAATGTAAAGTAGCTTCATCCACATTTTCACCTAAACTGTTGATGTAGATGGAGAATAAAAGTGGACCTAAAACAGAACCTTGGGGAACACCATTAGTGATGGTTAACCACTCAGAAGACAGCCCATCAAAGTGAACACATTGGGACCTTTCAGAGAGGTAGTTCACAAACCACCCACTGCATGGCTGGATATGCCAATACTGACCAGCCTCTGCTTTAAGATGGGATGATCGACGGTGTCAAACAAATTTCAATTCCCCATTTCAGCGACCAGAGAGAGGGGGGGGGAATATATCCAGTCTCTGATTGTGTTACGTTTTATGAGAGTGCTCTCATACTTGTTTGATTCTGAAATTGTATATATATATATATATATATATGTGTGTGTGTGTGTGTGTCCCCGCATCTGTAGCCTGTTATTGTCTCATTATACCGCACTGTGAATGAATCAAAGTAAATATATAAGTGGTCATGAACACATCTGTCCATCAGACAGAGGGCTGCTGTGCCTCCTGTCATCATTAATGGACGTCTCTTTAAAATGACCGCTCAGAGGAGAGGAGTTCTCATTTCTCTAACCGCCTGCTGCTTCCACTCCTCTCTCGTCGGTTCCCCTCCTCGACTCCTCCGCTCGCCTCTCCTGTGGGCGGGACTAACTCATGAGGACAGGAGTCAAGGAGGGAAGTCGAGGAGGGGACATTTAAGAATTGAGAAACCTCTATTATCATTCAAACTAGCTGCACCTTTACCAGCTTTGAGAACACTTTCATGATCAATCATTATAAAACATATCATATATATTATTCTGAAATGGACCAATCTGCACAACGACTACTTTTACTGTCTTTCACTATATTTTGATGAGAATACTTTTCTACTTTTACTTGAGGAACATTTTGAATGCAGGACTTTTACTGTAACAGAGTATTCCTACACTCTGGTACTTCTACTTTTACTCAAATACAAGATCTGAGTACTTCTACTTTTACTCAAGTACAAGATCTGAGTACTTCTACTTTTACTCAAGAACAAGACCTGAGTACTTGAAGTACCTCTGACTCTGGTGGAAATATTTCATAGAAATTCAATTCAAGAGATTTTCTTTGAATATTGAACAAGCTTTCCTGCGCAGAATAGGATCCAAACATTACAGAGTCACATGTTCATGACAAGAGTGTGAAAGTCTGAATGAAGGTGTGTGTGAAGAGTGTGTGAGGGTGAACAAGGAGACGTTGAAACCCCTGCATCCTTGAGAGTGCTATCCAGTGCAAACACAACTCCCTATCTGATAACACAGAGCTACAGTTCGCTGTATATTACAATATAATGTTGTATATAATAATAATAATAATAATAAACTCGATTTATATAGCTCCTTTCATGCTTGACGCAGACAACGTGCTTTACAGAGTATGACAGAAATGACCAAATGAGGAACATAATTAAAAGCAAGGTATAACCAAACAGTTCTATCACTGAACCATAAAACAATGAAACATGAACAGTGATACGACTAAAACATCTCTCTATTGCAGTACATCGTGTAATATTAAACATCACACTCACATCTTCTTGAAGTCGAGCAGGCTGTAACTCGGGCCAGTCGATGTAGCAGACCACGCGGTCGGGCAGCTGGTCCGTGTTGGAGTAGTAATACTGAGGGAGGGCCAGCAGCAGAGCGAGGACCCAGATCACCCCCACCACCACCTTGGTCTCCGTGGAGGACATGCGCTGCTGCAGGGGGTGGATGATGGCCATGTACCTGCAGGGGGGGGGGGGTGGGATTAGTGAAAGGGTCTTGAAGGTAATGGATACGGAGCGTAATGGGTCAGGGGGCTTCCACTCAAAGAGACATCAACCAGGAAGATTCAAGATTGCAAAATTCAAGATTCAAATGTTTTATCGTCACAAAGCTACCGTGTAGAAATGGCAATGAAATTCTTCTGACCTGAGCTCCTCCAACAATGCAACATTTATAATGAAATACAAAAATACAAATAAAAAATAGTGCAAGAAGTCTATATACACGTACATAGAATATGATATGTACAATAATTAAATACGGTTTATTGCGGTGATAACTATTTTGATAAATAAGTCGATTGCAAGATGACGTGTTTATCGCTGGTCTGTGGGATGAAACCTGTCCCTGAGTCTGGTGGTTTTTGTCCTGATGCTGCGATACAGCAGACAGCACAGTTTGTTTCTGGGGTGATGAGACTCAAAATGTCCTCAAAGACACTTTAAACAACTGCAAAGACACATAAAATGGCGAAAACATCTGAAAAATTACTCAAAATGATTATAAAGAGACACGAAAATCTGTCCAACAACATCAAGACTCTGACAAAGACGGTTGGAAATACCAGAACTTAAATGCAGACAAGACTAATCACAAGAACAAGACTCAGGTGGGGAGGGAAGAGGTGAACAGAGGCCGTCGTCTCAATGTCGAGTACACCTGCTGCAAAGACACTATTTCAAGTGTACTACGTCATCGAGTGGCGCCGAAGGACTCTTTGAATGCATGTTAAATGCCCAGCATTCGGCGCCACTCGATCACTTATGCTCTGGTGCTTTTATGACTTCTTAACATGTGGGTTCATTGATCATTGTATGCCTCCTATATGGATGTCTTATTGTTTTGTCAAGCACTTTGTGATTTGTCTGTGAAAAGCGCTTTATAAATAAACTTTACTTACTTACTTACCACTTGAAATAGTGGCTCTGCAGCAGGTGTACTCGACATTGAGAAACGGCCACAGTCAGGTAATCAAACAGAGACAGGAAGTGACAACAGACATATCACAGGGGGGGTCTTGAACAAAGACAGATCGTGACATGACAAAAGGACAGAGGTGACTATAAAGAGTCTACAATTGACTTCAGAGACATTTAAATGACAAAAGAAATACAAAAACTAATGTAAATATTAACAAACAGGCAACAAAGACTTACAAAAGAGTGACACCAAAAAAGACGTAATACAAAGAGACATGAAATGACTGCAATGTGACTCAAGCTATATATCCAGTGTCCTCTGATTGTGTTACGTTATTATGAGTGCTCTCATACTTGTTAGTGAAATGAGAAACCTTCCACATGTTGAGGTGAAGACAAACACATTGTTGTTAGCCTCTGTTGTTGCTCTTTAGTTGATGCTAAGCTAATTGAAGAGAAAATGGGATCAAAACTCAACCAACTCCAGTCGTTCTTACCAAAATGTTGAAGCATTTGTTATAGAGTGAAACTTAAACACATGGTAATGTCATGTGAGGAGGAAGAGGAGAGGATGAAGAGCTACAGATGGAGGATTCGTTGATCACAAGTCAGTATGTACCTCTACATGTAAAGTGTGAAAAGCGCCATACACTGGAAAAAGATCTTCACACCTGCGGTAAACACACACACACTCTCACACTCTCGCCCACACACACACACACATCTGAAAACATTTCAATTAAATCTACTTCTTAGGTCGCATTAAGCTTCCAGAAACGTTTCCTGAAATTGGCTCAGAGGAGAGAATGATGGTTCTTCACCTCGGGTCTTTTTATTTGTACCCTCTGAAAATAAGTTTTTGTTAATAATTTAGTTTTAGGGAGAAGGGGTGGGATTAAATAAGTGTAAACTTCTTCCCACCCTTTTCTACGGAGCCCCCTAGGGGACATGGAGAAGAAAACATTTTTATTTGAACAAAAAAAAAAAATAATCGAAGAACACTTGCGAGATCTCGCAAAACCCCGTTGCAGTTTGTAGACGGTCCCTAAGCACTCCTCTCCCTCCTCCAGCTGCAGTTTGTAGACGGTCCCTAAGCACTCCTCTCCCTCCTCCAGCTGCAGTTTGTAGACGGTCCCTAAGCACTCCTCTCCCTCCTCCAGCTGCAGTTTGTAGACGGTCCCTAAGCACTCCTCTCCCTCCTCCAGCTGCAGTTTGTAGACGGTCCCTAAGCACTCCTCTCCCTCCTCCAGCTGCAGTTTGTAGACGGTCCCTAAGCACTCCTCTCCCTCCTCCAGCTGTGGATTGTGACCAATTTTTGGAGTTTAGCTCGGATGACGGCGCGTATCGAACTGTTCTGATCAAACGACTCTGTAGCTCGTTGTCTACCTTGCTACGATTGTAAAGTCATGTTGTTTGTATTTTTACAACGTTATGTTCATGAGTTATTGATCCGCGAAATTCGAATCTGTCAATAACTCAGCTCAGAGGGACGTGCATGTCCCCTCGCTCTGAGTGTTCTCTTGAGGTGTCTTCACTTATGTGAAACCCGTGCCTATTGCCAAGCACTGATGTTATATCTTTATATTTAAGGCCAAGCTCAAAGTAAAATCGATGAACCGCTCCATTGTTGTGGTGTCTGTGTTGCCGTAGCAGCCGAACTGACCAGGAAGTACATTGAGCTAAATGAAAAGTATTGCGAGATCTCGCAAAACATTTTTTTTTTTTCAAATTTTTTTTTTTCTTCTCCATGTCCCCTAGGGGCTCCGTACTTTTCAGATGGGTTAAGTAGAGTAATATTTTTGTATATCAATTTGCTTATTTTTTGTATTGCATAATAATTCTCATGTTAAATGTTTGTATTATTGTTTTACACATTCGAAATAAATCAAATCTAATCAAACCCTTTAACATTGGTGTTTAATCTGAACCAATCAATAACCTGTGAGCTATTTTGATCAGAATCAAGTTTATTACGTTCACACATACAAGGAATTTGCTTTGGTATCTGGTGGTGCCAAAAATAAACAATCTAAAGAAATAAGTTGCAAAGTAGATACAAAAAGAAATATATAAGGATAATAAAAAACAAGTATGTTTAGGAAACAATTTAGCATTGAAAGGGGGATGCTAAAGGCAAGTATTTACACCTGAATAATGTTTAACCTGTTGAACCCCATCCCTGTTTTTCAGGCCTCAGGCTCGAAAATGACATTCCCAGAAAAAATGACTATAACTTCACTTCTAAAAGGGGAAAATTCATAATCTTTTTTCTCAAAGCAATGATAAACCTGTGAGTTGGATGTAGAAAAGTCAGAATCAATATAGCATTTTTTATTATATACTATAACATATAATAAGTACCCTGTATCAGGTTTGATGCAACACAAGTGACATTTGACCTTTTTAGAGAGGTTTAGAAAAAAACAAACACTTCTGGGGTCATTTGGGTGGATTTGCCATTTCTCTGGAACCCATCAGTCGATTTTGATGATTGACACCTCTTTTGAACCGTTAGAGCCAATAGAATCGAAGGGAAGTTCCTGAAATCCATCGAAACATTACCCGTTGGTGAATGAGTGATGCGCAGCCAGAATGCACAAAACCGGAAGCTCTCATACACTCTGGTAGCTATCAGCAGCTATATATGAAAACTCCGTTATTGACATAAATGTTATGATGGATTATCAGTAATCATTTCAAAGTGACACAGACACATTGGATTAACCTTCAGCAGCGTTGTTCTCGTTGTAATGCCATTGAACACGACTTCAGATCAGAAAACAGCAAAGGTAAGACTATTTGCCGTTTTGGCCCCGTAAAGTGAAGTTGTGTGTTGTCTTTGCCAGCCTTCACTGCCGCGAGTTTTGGTCGCTCAGTGATGACACCTATACTATTGGACTCTGTGGAATCTCAGCTTTCATATGATATCTTGTTTGTGCAGATCCGAAAGTTGAGTTATGTGCTAAAGTGCTTTTGCTCATTCAGAGGCTCGGCGTTAGACTTCGGTAAAAATGTTTTAAAAATGGTTCATATCTTCAGTTAGCTGAGTTTCTTCCCGTTAAGTGGGTATGACACATTCATAGGTTGTTAAATGTTAAGAAGCCCTCATTGGTGTGAAAGGGAAACCCCAAAAAGCGCAATAGGGCCTCTTTAAACTTCATTTGAAAACTTAAATATGAGCCTCTGAGCTAATTAAAAAAGACATTCAGTACAGTTGTCGCACACCAGAGTGACTACATTGGGAAGTGACTTTATTTGTCGAATCAACTTGTTTTAACAACAACAAGCCCCCGGGCTTAACAGGTTAAGAAACAATTTAGCATTAAAAAAGGATGCTAAAGACAAGTATTTACACCAGATGTAAATGTACAAACAACCTTGAAAGCTAAAAAAACAAGAACACTTAGAACAATGAGTATATGGCAAACTACAGTGTATTATATTTTAAAGTGTATTAAGTGTTGATTTCATTTCAAATCATTTCTCCTGAACGTATAATATATTGATAATATATGCAGAGGATGTTAGAGGAGCAGAGGAGCACATCTATAAAGGGGAACACTGACCATTTGTGTTGCTAATTAATAATATATAAAAATGTATTTAAAACAAACCCATATTCAAACGCTGCTTCCTCGTAGTGAATTAACGAGTCCATATTCTGCTTCTCATTATTAATCAAGCCAGTATATAAGCTTATCTTGTTCAGTCACTCATTTCCAGGTCGGTCTACACTTCAATCCAGATTTATTAAGTTATTCCTGTTCTCGTGAAAAAGATCTACATTCATGTGCTTCTCGAATAAAAGATAAGATCAGAAGAACTTTATTGATCCCAATTTGGGAAACGTTTGCGTTGCAGCAGCGTAAAAAGACAAGGCATTGCACTTTAGAGAAATGAAAAGACTAGGAATAAACAATCCAAAATGTAAACATCACAAATAGAAATAAATAGCATTAAAAAAGTAGAAAATAGACAAGTTGAAACATCAGGTGTGTAATATTAAATATTAAATAGGCAGATGATGAAGCCTCTTTTGGGGTCTGTATGTGATCATTCCTGCAAACTCCATATTTTAAAAAGCCCTGTGCTTAAATATTATTTAGTCTCAAAGCAAACGTATATTAATTTCTCTGCAACATCATCAGTGTTTGTGTTTTTTGTGGTTCCCTTTCATGCAAAGCTCTCCAGTGAAAAGCCCTCCTGAGCCAAAGAGGTCCAATTAAATGCTTAATCCCCCTAATAACCCAAATGAATCTGCTAAATGGACGTTCTCCCTCTCTAATTATATCAGAGACACGAGGAGGCTTTTGAAACGAAGCGCTCACGGAGGTCTGAGAGAAAAATATCACAGCCTCGATTCAAACAGCACGTCCTGCAGGAGAGGCACTTAGATGTGAGGAACAAACTCACACTGCAGAGGTCAGAGGTCAAAACCCCCCCAAACGCTGTCAGACAGAGGTGGGAAGTAGTGGTGTACAAATACTTTGTTACTGTACTTAAGTACATGTTTCTGGTATCAGTACTTTACTCCACTACTTATTTTTCTGATGACTTTGACTTCTTACATGTTGAACACAAATACCTGTACTTTCTACTTCTTACATGTTGAACACAAATACCTGTACTTTCTACTTCTTACATGTTGAACTCAAATACCTGTACTTTCTACTTCTTACATGTTGAACACAAATACCTGTACTTTCTACTTCTTACATGTTGAACACAAATACCTGTACTTTCTACTTCTTACATGTTGAACACAAATACCTGTACTTTCTACTTCTCACATGTTGAACACAAATACCTGTACTTTCTACTTCTTACATGTTGAACCCAAATACCTGTACTTTCTACTTCTTACATGTTGAACCCAAATACCTGTACTTTCTACTTCTTACATGTTGAACACAAATACCTGTACTTTCTACTTCTTACATGTTGAACACAAATACCTGTACTTTCTACTTCTTACATGTTGAACCCAAATACCTGTACTTTCTACTTCTCACATGTTGAACCCAAATACCTGTACTTTCTACTTCTCACATGTTGAACTCAAATACCTGTACTTTCTACTTCTTACATGTTGAACTCAAATACCTGTACTTTCTACTTCTTACATGTTGAACCCAAATACCTGTACTTTCTACTTCTCACATGTTGAACTCAAATACCTGTACTTTCTACTTCTTACATGTTGAACTCAAATACCTGTACTTTCTACTTCTCACATGTTGAACCCAAATACCTGTACTTTCTACTTCTTACATGTTGAACACAAATACCTGTACTTTCTACTTCTTACATGTTGAACACAAATACCTGTACTTTCTACTTCTCACATGTTGAACTCAAATACCTGTACTTTCTACTTCTTACATGTTGAACACAAATACCTGTACTTTCTACTTCTCACATGTTGAACTCAAATACCTGTACTTTCTACTTCTTACATGTTGAACCCAAATACCTGTACTTTCTACTTCTTACATGTTGAACCCAAATACCTGTACTTTCTACTTCTTACATGTTGAACACAAATACCTGTACTTTCTACTTCTTACATGTTGAACACAAATACCTGTACTTTCTACTTCTTACATGTTGAACCCAAATACCTGTACTTTCTACTTCTTACATGTTGAACCCAAATACCTGTACTTTCTACTTCTTACATGTTGAACCCAAATACCTGTACTTTCTACTTCTTACATGTTGAACCCAAATACCTGTACTTTCTACTTCTTACATGTTGAACTCAAATACCTGTACTTTCTACTTCTTACATGTTGAACACAAATACCTGTACTTTCTACTTCTTACATGTTGAACACAAATACCTGTACTTTCTACTTCTTACATGTTGAACCCAAATACCTGTACTTTCTACTTCTTACATGTTGAACCCAAATACCTGTACTTTCTACTTCTTACATGTTGAACCCAAATACCTGTACTTTCTACTTCTTACATGTTGAACTCAAATACCTGTACTTTCTACTTCTTACATGTTGAACTCAAATACCTGTACTTTCTACTTCTTACATGTTGTACCCAAATACCTGTACTTTCTACTTCTTACATGTTGAACCCAAATACCTGTACTTTCTACTTCTTACATGTTGAACACAAATACCTGTACTTTCTACTTCTCACATGTTGAACTCAAATACCTGTACTTTCTACTTCTCACATGTTGAACACAAATACCTGTACTTTCTACTTCTTACATGTTGAACCCAAATACCTGTACTTTCTACTTCTTACATGTTGAACTCAAATACCTGTACTTTCTACTTCTTACATGTTGAACACAAATACCTGTACTTTCTACTTCTTACATGTTGAACCCAAATACCTGTACTTTCTACTTCTTACATGTTGAACCCAAATACCTGTACTTTCTACTTCTTACATGTTGAACACAAATACCTGTACTTTCTACTTCTTACATGTTGAACTCAAATACCTGTACTTTCTACTTCTTACATGTTGAACTCAAATACCTGTACTTTCTACTTCTTACATGTTGAACTCAAATACCTGTACTTTCTACTTCTTACATGTTGAACTCAAATACCTGTACTTTCTACTTCTTACATGTTGAACTCAAATACCTGTACTTTCTACTTCTTACATGTTGAACACAAATACCTGTACTTTCTACTTCTTACATGTTGAACTCAAATACCTGTACTTTCTACTTCTTACATGTTGAACTCAAATACCTGTACTTTCTACTTCTTACATGTTGAACTCAAATACCTGTACTTTCTACTTCTTACATGTTGAACTCAAATACCTGTACTTTCTACTTCTTACATGTTGAACTCAAATACCTGTACTTTCTACTTCTTACATGTTGAACTCAAATACCTGTACTTTCTACTTCTTACATGTTGAACACAAATACCTGTACTTTCTACTTCTCTCATTTCCCAAACAGCTGGTTCCTTTAGTCTGAATGTGTGTTTGGTGGCGTGATCATTATTCTTTAGAGTCATTGCGTGCCTATTGATTTGAACACGATCCGTGTATCCATCATTTCCTGGTCTTCTCTAAAGAAGAGGGACCAATGGAAACGTTGTCATGTTGCCGTTGTTCAGCATGGAAACATTCATTAGCTAACAATGACATTATTGTTCTATTAATATAAAGGGAGGTCAGGTACTCTTTAAAGCAGCTGCTAGTTATGGGTACTTTTTACTGAAGGACACTTCAAAGCCCTCTTTACTTTCACTTGAGTAAAGAAGTTTAGTCAGTACTTCTACTTTTACCAGAGTATTTTAATACACGAGTATCAGTACTTTATACTTTTAATTGGCACTCAATACTAGTATTTATATCTGTAGTACTATAATATCCTTCCTATGTAATTGTGCCTCTTGCTGATTGATGTTCAAATAAAATATATCAAATGAAGATCTGTTTTCATGTGTCTTGAAATGTTTGAAAGTGCACGGTGAAGTAAGAACTAAAGATAAAATGTACTTTATTGATCCCAAATCGGGACATTTTTGAAAGTGGAAGAATATTCCTTCACAAAACACTCATTTAGACGTCATTTCAACATGCATTGATTTTGTGTTTGAAAAGGTTAACAAGACAAGAAAAAGGGTCGATTGTATCGTGAATGGCGCACTACCGAGGTCACTAAGAGCTTATTCCTAATGATGATTGATTGGTTCCATTCTAGTTGAACCACAGGCGTTAAGTCGCATGGAGAGAAGTGCATGTATGTGTCTCTGTATGTTATTTGTATGGC
>CM053247.1:44548000-44603660 GCA_028583405.1 Pogonophryne albipinna | reverse complement strand
GAAGGACTATGTAGACTGCAGGGTAGCTTTGATATGTTGGAAATGTGAAGGATTCTCCCTGTTGTTTCTGTTATTGTCTCCTGCATCACTAACCACAGACTCTCTAAGGTGAGTGTGTAGCTGTTCAAATCAATAGGCACGCAATGACTCTAAATAATAATGATCACGCCACCAAACACACATTCAGACTAAAGGAACCAGCTGTTTGGAAAATGAGAGAAGTAGAAAGTTCAGGTATTTGTGTTCAACATGTAAGAAGTAGAAAGTACAGGTATTTGTGTTCAACATGTAAGAAGTAGAAAGTACAGGTATTTGAGTTCAACATGTAAGAAGTAGAAAGTACAGGTATTTGAGTTCAACATATAAGAAGTAAAAGTAAAAAGTAATCAGAAAAATAGGTAGTGGAGTAAAGTATAGAAAAAGGTACTTAAGTACAGTAACAAAGTATTTGTACTCCACTACTTCCCACCTCTGAACAACACACACATCCAGTATCACCTGTTGACCGAGGACACAGTACAGTACAGCCACACACTCCCTCAGGATATCGCTGAGAACGTTCTTCAACAATATCCAAACACTTGAGTCCAAAAAAAGGCTTGGAAGAAGAACCGTAGACACTTTTAGATCTACAAAGACAATGGGAGACGTCCGCTGTTTGCAGTGATTTTATTATAGCTTTCTCACATCAAACAGCATCCTGCTCCTCTAGAAACGTTGCTAAGGTCAGCCGTGAGACTGGAGCGACTTGTTGGCTGGATAACCAACGTCATTTGCTAAAAAATCATGTCTGAGGAGAACCGAGGAGAACCGAGGAGAACCGAGGAGAACAGGGGAGAACCGAGGAGAACCGAGGAGAACCGAGGAGAACCGAGGAGAACAGAGGAGAAGAGAGGAGAACAGAGGAGAACTGAGGAGAACCGAGGAGAACCGAGGAGAACAGAGGAGAACAGAGGAGAACAGAGGAGAACTGAGGAGAACCGGGGAGAACCGAGGAGAACCGAGGAGAACCGAGGAGAAGTGAGGAGAACTGAGGAGAACCGAGGAGAACTGAGGAGGCAGGTGAAAACTCTCCTTCGTCACTTCTCTCTCCAGCGACCATTAAGCAGTTTCTTCATCCATTGTTAAAGATATTCCTTATGCTTTAAGTAGGAGCACGGCGCTACGCTGCATACTAAACGTGTCTTTAGTGCAACGTCCAACATGCATATTAACGTCCTTTTAAGGTCATTTCCGTGGCAGTGGCCATTATTGATTCAAAGATAATGCCAGGCCTTTAAACCCATTGTTCCTGCTCCCTCTAACTCTGAAATATTGATGTAGAAAGTAATAAAACTAGAAGTTTTTCTTCCTGGTCCAGGGACTCATTAAAGACGGGAGGGGCCTCCGCTAGACCTCCGATCCAATAACCGTCCAATCAATTTCACCGCTAATTGAAATAATTAAATATGACAGTTTCTGCATTTAGCCAATTATTTGGTAATCTAGCACGGACACAGTGTGTGTGTGTGTGTGTGTGTGTGTGTGTGTGTGTGTGTGTGTGTGTGTGTGTGTGTGTGTGTGGCCTAGCATTACTATACTTGTGGGGACCTAAATCTGTTTACACAGTCACGTGTGGGGACTCGCCTCCCTTATGGGGACAAATTGGAGGTCCCCATGAGGGGAATCATTAATTTTAGGGTGAAGACTTGGTTAGGTTAAGGGTTAGGGCAGTGGTTCTCAAACTTTTTCTGTCAGGCCCCCCCTTTGGAGAAAAAAAAAAGTCGGGGCCCCCCAACACAAGTCAGGCTCAGTGGCGGCTGTGGGGTAGCTTGACGTTTCATAGAAGGTGCTCAAACATTTAGGGTTTCCCATTAAGGTACCGATCGCTACAGTAGAATGTTCTACTGCAACACTCCCCACACACACAATGTTCCCGCAACTGTTACAATGAAGGCTCGATAATCAGCTCACGGCATATAGGTGTAAGCAGGGGTAAAGTGCTATTTTTATAGGTGGTGTGTGGACCTCACATAGGGGGGTCCGGGGGCAAGCCCCCCCGGGAAGATTTATTTTTAAATATTGAAGTTAAAAGCAATTATGCAGATATTTTACTAATCACTCCCCTTTTAAACTGTATTCTTGTTTTACTGTCATATAGTATTTCATAGCTGTTTTTCATTTATTCTCTTATTTTTTTATAACTATAATAATCATATAAATGTGTGCCTCGGAAATAGTTGTTTACATTAATGGTGACCAAAACGTTTGAGACCCGGTACCGGTGCGCTCTCTCTCTCTCGCTCGCGCACACAAAATGGCTTGTTCCACACACACACACAGAGGCGAGCTTTAATGAAACCCAGAGACCCACATAAAATCAATTTCAAGGACCGCCTACTTCCATCTACGTAACATTGCAAAAATCAGGCATATCTTGCCTCAAAACGATGCAGAGAAACTAGTCCATGCATTTGTTACTTCAAGGCTGGATTATTGTAACTCTTTATTATCAGGGTGTACCAAGAAGTCAGTCAAGTGGCATCAGCTGATTCAAAATGCGGCAGCTCGTGTACTAACCAGAGTTAGGAAAAGGGACCACATTACTCCTGTTCTGGCTGCCTTACACTGGCTCCCTATAGAACACAGGATAGAATTTAAAATTCTTCTTCTCGCCTACAAAGCCCTTAATGGGCAGGCGCCATCTTACCTTAAATAACTCATTATACCCTACTGTCCTACTAGGGCATTGCGTTCCAAGAATGCAGGGTTGTTGGTTGTTCCTAGAGTCTCTAAAAGTACAATGGGAGCCAGAGCCTTTTCTTATCAAGCTCCACATTTGTGGAATCAGCTTCCAGTTTGTGTTCGGGCGGCAGACACCCTATCCGTTTTTAAGAGTGCGCTTAAGACCTTCCTTTTTGATAAAGCTTATAGTTAGGGCTGATTAGATTCAGCCCCTAGTTTTGCTGATATAGGCTTAGTTTGTCGGGGGACATCTTACTTCTTCCTTCTCTCTGTCTATACCTGTGTACTCTCATGTTACGATTAACCCAGCTTCCCCAAATTTCCTTCATTTTGGTGTCTATATACGCCGGGATCGGGAGTCATGGATGATCCTGCGGTCCTGTGTCCTGGATCGCGAGCCCTGGATCTTGAGTCGTGGCTGTGGTCCTGGATCATAGGTCCTGGATGGATATCCTCGTGGATTCATCTTCCTATTATACACACATGCATTTCCAAACATTTGGACTACCTATGTTGCAAATGTATTATCTTTTCAATTTACACACGGCATCTATTGCACGTCTGTCCGTCCAGGGAGAGGGATCCCTCCTCTGTTGCTCTCACTGAGGTTTCTCCCATTTTCCCCTTTAAACTGTGGGTTTTCTCCCAAAGTTTTTCCTTGTACGATGTGAGGGTCTAAGGACAGAGGGTCTAAGGACAGAGGGTCTAAGGACAGAGGGTGTCGTATTGTCATACTGATATTCTGTACACACTGTGAAGACCACTGAGACAAATGTAACATTTGTGATATTGGGCTATATAAATAAACATTGATTGATTGATTGAATGAAACACAGAGACCCAGACGTAATAGTACTGTACTGCATCATATTATTTTCGAATCAATAATTTTTCAAATTGTGATTCTTTTTTTTTGTATCTTTTTTTTTTTAGATTATAACCATTTTCCCTACTGGTCTCTCGCGCCCCCCCCCCCCCCCCCCTGGCATGCCTCTGCGCCCCCCACTTCGAGAACCACTGGGTTAGGGTAAGGTTAAGGGTAAGGGTTAGGGTAAGGCATGTGTTTGTTATGGTTAAGGTTAGGATAAGTCTCCAGGAAATGCATGTAAGTCAATGTAATGTCCCCTGAAGTGATGTATACATGGTATGTGTGTGTGTGTGTGTGTGTGTGTGTGTGTGTGTGTGTGTGTGTGTGTGTGTGTGTGTGTGTGTGTGTGTATGTGTGTGTGTGTGTGTGTGTGTGTGTGTGTGTGTGTGTGTGTGTGTGTGTGTGTGCACATTTAAATGCTCTGGCATCAGTGTGTGTCCACCAGTGGCGAGACGTGACTTTTATACCTAGGCCCTCTGCCCTTCCCTCGAAAAGAAAAGAAGAGATATTACGTCACAGCGTATACTTCAGCGGAATATCAAAACAGCGGCCCGGGGTGCAAAACGCATCAATGACAGCGACCCTCTACCACACAGAACAACACCATTTATATAAACACCTATCGTGACAGGGCACCCACAGCCAAGTAACAATTACAAATGAATTAAGTCGGCACGGCGGCCCACAATGAAAACGACTTAGGCCTACCTTTGATGATAAATCACTGAAACACAAAGTCCTTCCTCCTGTCCTTTTGGATGAAGCACTTGATGGCGGGTCATGCAGCTGATTCTTTGCCACTCCAGTTTATCATTGGAACTCAATCTTGAAAATGACTCGGTTAATAATTTCGCAACGATGTCATCACTATCATTGAAGTGAGCCATCATGAACGAACTTATGCTAATCATAAATCTATCGATCATAAATCTATCGATTAGATTTATGATTAGAAAATAATAAAAGTAGGGTAGACATGTGGATATTACCCGTCTGAACAAAACGTGCATTTATCTAACAGGTTCGTTTTCCACAGACCTTATTTCCAGCTATTTTCCAAAACCCTATGGAGAAATCCCATTGCTTTCTGTCGAGGGAATCCGAGCGCAGCTTACTTCCGGGTTTTAGGACGCGTCACCGCACCACTTGCATAGACCTCACAGCGGGCGGAACTTGTCATAAAGTCCGCAAAAATAAAGCCCGCCCATTTAGAGGGAAGATATGATTGGTCAATTGTACTGTCATTTGACATTACTCTCTCATTGAGTTACTATAGCTGGCCCTCTTGCATGTTGGATTGGACTTGATGGAAACCCAACGTGAATGTGTGTGTGAGTGTGTGTTATGCCCCTGCCCTTTCACACCAACGCGTTTTCAGCTCCGGCTCGGAGCTGGAGCCTGAAAAGTGACGGTTTTTCCTGTTCACACCGCAGCGGCGCCGGCTCTTAGCTCCGGAATCCGGTTCACTTCCAGCTCCAAAAAATTGTCGGCCTAGAGGCAAGAGCTTCGGAGCTAAGAGGTGGCGTCGCTTACGTCTCTCTTACGTCGAGGCGTGCAGGAAACTAAACCCACCTCCCCTGAACATGGGTCAACTGTCATGCCTGCCTACAAGCAGTAGTGCTTATAAACACACTTTATAAAGTCAGGCAACACTAACCAGGCTTTGTGTGGTTCTGTTTATTTGTACCTTACTTTGACCATCCGTTCACTGTTATTGATCATTGTGGAGAGAGGCAGACGTTTTGTTTTGTATTATAGCAGCTATCGGATGGAATCAATACATGGGCTGCACAGGTTGTCGTGTCCGACTATCACAAGTAGAATCATAATAAATATACGCCGGTAAAATGTGCCTGTAGAAAACGGTTTATGCCACAATAGGATAGCAATAGCAAGTAGTCAGTTTAGCTTCGGTTGCTATGCTAACATCACCCATTTTATACCAGAGAAACTTTCATAACAGCGTTGTGATGCCAAACAGCGTCAATTCAGACTGACACACATTCACTTATAGGCCGCAAGGTGAACCTCGAAAAGTCCTTTAGAAAAGAAATCCCGCTCCACAGAAGTGGAACTACATAATCTTTAGTTCATAAAAAAGAACGAGTCATGCTTATCCACCAAAAAAAAGTTTGTCGCTAAAATTCCTGTCAATTCTTCTAGGCACGTAATTATTGGCTGAACTAGTCCCTTCAAAGCGTAATAATATCTTGATCAAAAGTAGTGCCACGGTTCGTCACGTGATCGTGCTACACCAATTGGGTAGCTGCATATTGTCAACAGAAGTGAAAGATGGCCGCCTACATGGTTACGCTAAACCAGACCAAATGGATTCTAAACAGTGCTGTATGCTTGTTTTATGTTATGTTTTGTCATATGTCTTAATACATCACTAAGTCCGAGGTATTTGCGTTATATACGCGGTATTTGTGAGAGGTTTTACTATCTGGGAACAGAGTTGACCATCGAATCAACATTGGCTAGCAGCGTTTATCAGCCAACTCCAGCTACAACAACATTCCTGGACTACCATGTTCGCATCGCTAGGTTCATTGGCTGAGCTCGTGGATTATTCCATTAGACTGAGGACTTTTTGTCTGTCTGTTGTTATTGTTACCCTGTACATGTTAAATGCACTCTTAAAATAAACATGACTTGATTTCATACATAGCTGCGTCCAAGAAGAAGGTTAACTTGTTACGTTAAGTAATTTAGATCAATAAAATGCAGTACTTATACCAATGTCCATTGATTCATTTATTTACTCATTCATCCCTCCACAAATGAAAACAACACTGATGAACCATAAAAACGAGATTTATTACAAATATAAAAGGTATGACATAGAAAACAGTACAAAACAGAATAAGGACACTCCTATTCCTCACTGTCCGTGTCAGGGCAGTCATCGTTCTCTTCCTCTGTTTCTTTTTTATTTGCACAATTTGAGCAACGACATAAGTCTGTGCAACAGAGTCCTGCAGAGAAGCATGAACATCTGCCTTTCTCACAGGCAGACTCTTTGCAGCTGCAGTGTATCACATTCAACACACTGTCAGGGGCAGGATTTCTTGTCATCCAGGTGACGTGTAAGTTCCCATCCTCTATTTCCCAACCATATCCAGCAGGTGATGGAGCATTTATTTCTCTTTTGAGACAGGACCTCATTATTGCTGCCTGGTAATTTGCCCTTTTGCAGTGCTGATGGAGGGCATCAGGAGTAGGGGGAATGCTTCATTCTGGCAAGGCCGATGATGCCATACAGAAAGCCTTGTACCTAGCATCATTTACATTTTCGGCTGCTGGCTGATCATATAGGTGACATACATACCGGCAAAGAAGTGCAAATGTTGATTGCTCCAAGTTAAAGTTAGTACCTAAACTTCTAAAAGCCTTAAGGTAGTCATCTTTCTCACATGCAACAGCAAATGACTTTCTTTTACCTCTCACAAATACCGCGTATATAACGCAAATACCTCGGACTTAGTGATGTATTAAGACTAGGGCTGTCAGTCGATTAAAATAGTTAATCGCGATTAATCGCACATTTTTGATCTGTTCTAAATGTACCTGAGAGGAATATTTTTCAAGTTTTTAATACTCTTATCAACATATGAGTGGACAAATATGCTTTATGCTAATGTTTATTATCATTTGAACAATGACAAATATTCTCATGAATATTAAACGCAACAACCTCTGAACATTACAAATATTCGCCTCAATTCAACCTGGAACCTCTCATTCAATAATACACTACTGTGTGTGTGTGTGTGTGTGTGTGTGTGTGTGTGTGTGTGTGTGTGTGTGTGTGTGTGTGTGTGTGTGTGTGTGTGTGTGTGTGTGTGTGTGTGTGTGTGTCTGTGTGTGTGTGTGTGTGTGTGTGTGTGTGTGTGTGTGTGTGTGTGTGTGTGTGTGTGTGTGTGTGTGTGTGTGTGTGTGATGGATCGTTGGAGCTATGTGCAACTCAAGGCATATGCTGGAACGGGAGCTGCCTGGACGCTGCAATCATGTTGCGCACTATCCGTGCTGACTTCTCGTACAATGTCCCACTGTCTGGCTTCCTGCATAAAGTCAAGTGCTCGGCACAGTTGTGGCGAAATGTCGCTCCTCTGTTTTCATTTAAACAGCTCCTTATATCCGTTAGCGCAGCTAGCTAGCACCAGATGCTAACAACAACAATGCACGTAAGGTCTCTCTCTCGCTCGCTCGGGCCACACATACACACACCCTCCTGGTCCTCCCGATGGCCAGTCTGTGCCTGCCGGTGAGCGTGGAAGTGTGGTCTGCCACAAGCGGACGGCAGGAGCGGGGCTGTCATTATCAGCTTGTAGATGGTATTTTAAACTCGATGCGCTCTGAAACTACGGGGCGGCCGAGGGAGAAAAAAATTACACATGCGTTAATCGCGTTAAAATAATTTGTGGCGTTAATTTTTTTTTGCGTTAACGCGTTATTAACGCGTTATTAACGCGTTAACTTGACAGCCCTAATTAAGACATATGACAAAACATGACATAAAACAAGCATACAGCACTGTTTAGAATCCATTTGGTCTGGTTTAGCGTAACCATGTAGGCGGCCATCTTTCACTTCTGTTGACAATATGCAGCTACCCAATTGGTGTAGCACGATCACGTGACGAACCGTGGCACTACTTTTGATCAAGATATTATTACGCTTGGAAGGGACTAGTTCAGCCAATAATTACATGCCTAGAAGAATTGACAGGAATTTTAGCGACAGACTTTTTTTTGGTGGATAAGCATGACTCGTTCTTTTTTATGAACTAAAGATTGTGTAGTTCCACTTCTGTGGAGCGGGATGAAACGATAACAGGGTTCACCTTGTGGCCTATTAAGGGGAACTGGGGATATGTATCATCTGCTTGTGTGAGTCGGACAGTGAATACTTTAGAGCGGCCTCTGCAGTGTGAGCTAACCGGGAGCTAACGGGAGAATAAACTCCCGTGGAAGAGCAGCCAACACTGCAGCGGTCGGTAAATGCTGCAGAAACACATTAATAAACAATGAACCACGGCACACTGGAGAAAAGCATAAGGTTGGTCGTTATTTAATTTAATCTGGTTTCGTGTGATTAAAAGCAACACAATCATCGACCCGACGCAGTTCCCCGTTGCTGTTGTTGTTGTTGTGAGCGCCGTAACGCCGTTGGGGAGCAAATCAGCGATGTAAACGGTGACGTCATGACGCAGCAGCGGCAGCACCAGTCGGGCTCTGGGCGGTGTGAACAGAGCGGGAGCAGAAAAGGGAAACCGGAGCTGAACCAGAAAAGCTCTAGCTCGGAGCTAGAAAGGGAAAAGCGCTGGTGTGAAAGCCGCATCAGTGAATGTACAGAGGGACCAACAAGCTCTCCCGTCTTCACATAACTCGCAGAGACGGCATTTAACCCTTCACATTCCAACAGAAACTGAACAGGCAGATTCGAAGGATTTATTTCTTTGGAAATATTATTTTAAATACAAATAAATCAAGTTATTTTGGTAAAACTAATGAAAAATGTAACAACAAAAAAATATTTAAAAAAATATTTTAATTTTTTTTCTTTTTTTTTAATGTTTTCAAATATTTTTTTTTGGAATATCTTAGGCCCTCACAGAGGGCCTAGAGCAGGCATCCTCAAAGTCCGGACTCCGGTCCGGGTCCGGACCGAACCACCACTGTCTCCGGACTCTGAGCAAATTATACTTTTCATATATATTATCTGTATTATCTGTGTTATCTGCGAGACATCGACACAAAACAACGAGTCAAAATTCTCCGCTATGTCCACTGCAAACAGCGCTCTGCATGTCCGACTGTTCCACTGTCTGTGTGTGTCTGTCAACGCATTGGTCCAATCACATTCAGCATCCCGTCAGCGTTTTTTACCCCCACCAACAGTCTGCGAATCAGAGGCACAGTAGGGCGGGTCTTCACGGCATGCCGGTGGGAAAAATGCCTGTGTCGTCTCTTTCAACCTGTCTGATTTAGAGCGAGAGTTTTAAAAAAAAAAGTCAGAGCGAGAGTTAACAGCTCATCTAGTTGCATCTGTACTGTAGCTAGTAGCCTATAGTTTCACCTACCGGGGTGGCAACTGCCACCCTAAAAATAGGCCTTGCCACCCCAGTTGGCAGCTTTGTTTTGAAAGAAAAGTTGTGGCTCATCGGACATTTATGAGAGAAAGTCTCTAATGTCCGAGTGCAAGTGAATGCACCACAATCCGCACGTCTTGTGCTTGTAACCCCTCCCCCGGCCCTGGAGCGAGCATGGAAATATGATTGACGGCGATCTCATTTGAACGGGACGGTGCAAAACGAGAAGCATTCGGACCCAAGCACTGAAGGAATGAGGTATTTGCAGTCTACACTGACAGAGAAGAGACTGTCAGTTTGGCTGTACTCAGCATTGAATCAAAACGCACTAAAGCTGTTGATCTTAATACGTTTGTGAGGCATTTTGCTGAACAAAATGGTAATCGCCGCATTCAGCTGTAATAGACATGTCAACTTGATGCTCTGCTCACGGATGAGCTGCATAACAAACTGTTAAAATGATGAACTTACGTGTGTAAATACACATTTTTATTTGTGGGGGTCTGCCCCCAAAAAACAGTTTTAAGTCCTGAGAAAGTCAAATAAGACGTGTGTAAAACTACACTGCCCAGCCACAAAAAAGTAATCACTTTGATTGAACTAGGCCAGTAGGTAAGGACTTTCCACTGGATAATAACTGAAGTATAAAAGAATGCATGACTGAAGTGATGGAGACCATGTTGAAGGCAAACAAAAAGAGGAAATAACAGGTAAAATCAAGCAAATCCCCCTCTCAGATTCCACAGCAACCAGAAGAACATAAATACTGGCTGGTGATTTGATTAATCAGCTTTGTGATGGAATAGAAAATGCACAGTACATTTCCTTAGCTGTGGGTGAGTCCACTGACACCACTGACAATGCTCAGTTGCTGGTGTTTGTGAGTTTTTATGATGAGGCAAAGGGGGAGTTTGTTGAAGATGTGTTGGGCCTGACGAACCTCAGTGGACACACAAGGGGGCAAGACATAAAGCAATAATGGGAATGCTGAATGAAAGAGGGTGCAGCTGCCTTTATTCATAACTGCAGCTCTTACACTGTGACTCTGAGGGATCAAGCACAGACACAATAACAATAAAAACTGCTGCATACAGAGACTTTTTGTTTTTGCAACGTCGTGTTAAGAATCTTGTTGCAATTCTTTAAAGGGTTAAATGACCGTAATAAACGGACCTTTGTCTTATTGAAACAATTTTTTTGGACCTTTAACATTTGTATTTGAGTACCCCTGGCCTAGAGGGCCCTGACGGCTCGCCACTGGGGTTCACCGAGGTAGAAGATGAGCTTGTTGAAGTCAGCCTAATCTATACAAATCCTCTCAGCATTTAGCCGACGTGCTGCAGGGTGACAACAACAACCTGATACAGCAATGCATGTTGGGTAGCAAATGGAAATGATCTACTTAACAGCTTCAGGATACAAGTTTAGGTTTGACTGATTAGTGCCAACATGATACAGATATTTTGTACCATCAAGAGTCAGAAACCAGACCAAACTACATCTCCTTGGGATCAGTGTCTTTGTGATTTCCGTCATCTTTTGTGCCACCTGTAGCATTGCTATGTTCACGTTTGACTGTGGTTTGGTTTTTGGTTCTTTTTTCAGTTTGTGGCAATGGTTTATTTTGCCTTTTGGGGGTTTTCTGTATTTACATTACATTACATATCATTTAGCTAAAGCTTTTATCCAGAGCGACTTACAATAAGTGCAAAAACCATAAAGAATCAAACTCCCAACAACAAGGAAAGTGCAGATATATTCACTTCAAGCAACATCACATCATCGTAAGGGCTGGTGATTTTTTTTTCCAGCAATAACATAATTGCCTGTATTTGGTTATGTATTCTTTTTTTGGTTATGGTCTTTTTTGTATTTGCATAATTTCTTTATTTGGTTGTGTTTTGGATTTTGATTTGTATTTCTGGTTTCTGTTTTCTTTATTTTTGATCTTGGCACCATTTCCCTGTTTGGTTGGGTTTTGGATCGCTGGTGTTTGGTTGGGTTTTGGATCGCTGGTGTTTGGTTGGGTTTTGGATCGCTGTTACTGGTGTTTGGTTGGGTTTTGGATCGCTGGTGTTTGGTTGGGTTTTGGATCGCTGTTACTGGTGTTTGGTTGGGTTTTGGATCGCTGGTGTTTGGTTGGGTTTTGGATCGCTGTTACTGGTGTTTGGTTGGGTTTTGGATCGCTGGTGTTTGGTTGGGTTTTTGCATTGGGTTGTGTATTTGGATATTTCCTGTATTGATTAATTTTCTTTTTATGGTTGTATTTTTAGTCTTGGCACCATTTATGTATTTGGTCAGGATTTGGATAGTGGATAAGAAAAGAGGGGATACAAAAAAATGGTTCTGCCAAAGTTACAAAGATACAATAAACACAACAGCATAATAACAAAAGTAACACTTATTAATAATAAAACTGTACACTGACAGTGCAGTAAAGAGCAAAATAGATATCTACACGAAACACAGATGGTCAAATAATGAACGTAAAAAGCGGTACAGGGACGAGCAGTATTGTAAAGAAATAGGAAAGTGGTTATTTTATTCGTCTCTTTTCTGTTTTCAGTTTTTTATGGTTGTGTTTTTAGCATTTTGTGAGTTTCCTGTTTTTGGTTTGAAATGTCTTTACATTTGTTTTTGTTTTCTGTGTTTGCATGTCCTTGTTTTTAGTTGTCTTCTAGTCCTTTAGTCTGTCTCTTTTTCTGCAACTAGTTGCGTTTACAGCTCTTGTGTTTGTGTTTACTCCCTGCTGTGTTCTTTTTGTAAATTGTGATGTGTTTTCAAATTGAGGTAAATGTGTTCTTCTTATGTTTGCTTGTCTCTTTGTGCAGATCCAAGTTGAAGCCCATTGCACTTTCAGAGCCATTGCGACATTTAAGCAACACTGACAACACCGTATAAAATATAATGTCACAACAACAATAACATCATCCACCAGCCAGCCAAATGCCCTTAAGCAAGGCACTTCCAGACTAAAACCAATCTTACAGGCGCTAATTGGAGAGGATTTCTCAGTGACAGGAGATGTGTTGACTGGAGTGTTGTTTATTCACTCGAGAGGTGATATCGCTGAGAGGCAGATGTTCGGAATTATCTAAACGTGTGACGCTGCCTCAGATGGATGTGGGTTTATAGAAACACTTTCAAAAGCCTCAGACTGAAATAATCACCGGGTGTTTGACTGCTGACTTCGGGCGAGAAGTCAAATGCAAAATGTGCAATCACCTGATCAGCAAACACAGAGACATGTTTTCATTCTTGGTTAAAAGAGGAGGGTCATTAGACCAAAGATACAGCAACTACTATCTCTGAAAGCTGTTGACATCAAGCATAATGATCTCTGCAGGAGACTGGAGAGGCAATGTGGCGCTGCTAGTGTCTGAACAGTAAAAAGGATATCGTGGTTCAAATCCCAGCAGTGTGTAGTTTATCTATTTAAATTATGTCTTTTGACCAATCGTATTTGATCAATGTCCTTCTTCCAAAGACATGAGCAAATCTGATTGTGATGTAATTTCTGCATTGTAGACATCCATGTTTACTGAGTTGTTTAGATGGGAAAAGCAACAGAAAGAGGTGCTGTGGCTTAGTTGGTGAAAGCGCCTGTCTTGTAAACAGGAGATCCTGGGTTTGAATCCCAGCAGTGCCTTGAACAGGGCAACAGACTGTACACTTTGAAGAACAAGTGCATATGTCACAGCATATACAAAACAACTTTGGAGGCATTATAAAGAGTTTTAAAAAAAAATCCTTTATTGATACTTCTCTGTAGAAAAGGTCTTCAGGATAACACACTGGTTTCTTAAATCAGATGAATGCACACACCCTATGAGGCACTGCTGGGATTTGAACCCAGGATCTCCTGTTTACGAGACAGGCTCTTTAACCACTAGGCGACAGTGCCCTTTCTGTCCTCCCCCTTCTTTAGCCAAAGCTGCATTTATTGCCATCAACTCAAAAGGAGGATAATATGAAATCATGGGTTCAAGTCCCAGCACTGCTTCAGCGGATTTGCAGGATGTCAAGCATTTCCAATGAATTCAGGGTGAATGTGGCATTTTCCCAAAAAGACATTTAGCCTTTTCCACGTATTTCCCAAACAAACACATCTTGATCTTTAATGAGAAGAATGTAGATCCACATTATCCCTGATCAATTAAGGCACTGCTGGGATTTGAACCCAGGATCTCCTGTTTATGAGACAGGCACTTTGACCACTAGGCGACAGTGCCCTTGAACTCCTCTCAGTTTTCTCTCATATCAAAGCTGCATTAATTATCTGATGTGAAAAAGAAGATGACATAAAATCATGGGTTCAAATCCCAGCAGTGTCTCAGCTGTTTTGCAGCAAGTCAAGCACTTCAAGTGATCCTAGGATTTCAGGATAAATTCTTTATAAGATATTTTTTCCAGAGAGAAATGTGGCATTCTTTTCTCTTCTTAAAACAGAGCTGCCTTCATATCCAGTCATTAGGTTCATGCCTCAAGTGGTCTTTAGAGGAACTGCGTTGTTTTTCATCTCTGAGTTGGCTTAAGTTTTCAGACCTGAAGGTTGCTGCATGGTTAATAGTTTACTGTTGAATTGAGAAAAAACACATCTCCAGACAGGCCAAAAAGAGGCGAAGTGGCTTAGTTGGTGAAAGTGCCCGTCTTGTAAACTGGAGATCCTGGGTTCAAATCCCAGCAGTGCCTCATACTGGGAACAATCTGTAGACTTCAATTAACCATTCTTATGTTTATTGTATTAAAAAGTGATGCAACAAACTGTTTAGCTTTCTACCAATCATAGAAACAACCGTGGAGGTCTTTACCAAATCGGACAACTACATGAGGCACTGCTGGGATTTGAACCCAGGATCTCCTGTTTACGAGACAGGCGCTTTGAACACTAGGCGACAGTGCCCTTGAACTCCTGTCAGTTTTCTCTAGTATCAAAGCTGCATTAATTATCTGATGTGAAAAGGAAGATGACATAAAATCATGGGTTCAAATCCCAGCAGTGCCTCAGCTGTTTTGCAGGAAGTCAAGCACTTCAAGTGATCCTAGGATTTCAGGATGAATTCTCAATAAGATATCTTTTGCAGAGAGAAATGTGGCATTCTTTTCTTGTCTTAAAACAGAGCTGCCTTCATATCAAAGCTATTAGGTTTGTGCTTCAAGTTGTCTTTAGAGGAACTGCGTTTTTTTTACTTCTGAGTTGGCTTAAGTTTTCAGACCTGAAGGTTGCTGCATGGTTAATAGTTTACTGTTGAATTGAGAAAAAACACATCTCCAGACGGGCATAAAAGAGGCGCTGTGGCTTAATTGGTGAAAGCGCCTCTCTTGTAAACAGGAGATCCTGGGTTCGAATCCCAGCAGTGCCTCAAACAGGGAACAATCTCTACACTTTAATGCACCAGTTTGTTGTATAAATAAGTGAGGCAAAAAACTGTATAGCTTTCTTCCTATCATGGAAACAACCGTGGAGGTCTTTACCAAATTGGACAAACTACATGAGGCACTGCTGGGATTTGTCCCCAGGATCTCCTGTTTACGAGACAGGCGCTTTGACCACTAGGCGACAGTGCCCTTGAACTCCTGTCAGTTTTCTCTAGTATCAAAGCTGCATTAATTATCTGATGTGAAAAAGAAGATGACACAAATTCATGGGTTCAAATCCCAGCAGTGCCTCAATGGATTTGCAGGATTTCAACTGTTCAAGTGATCCTAGGATTTCAGGATGAATTCTTTATGAGACATTTCTCCAGAAAGAAGATACAGCATTGTTTTCTCCTCTAAAAACAGAGCTACTTTCATATCCAGCCATTGAGGTTCATGCCTCGACTGGGTATTAGAGGATTTTTTTTTTTTTGTAACTTCAAAATTGGCTTTATTTTTCAGACCTGAAGGTTGCTGCATGGTTAATAGTTTCCTTTTGAATTGAGAAAAAACACATCTCCAGATGGGCAAAAAAGAGGTGCTGTGGCTTAAGGGTCAAAGCACCTGTCTTGTAAACAGGAGCTCCTGGGTTTGAATCCCAGCAGTGCTTCACACTGGCTAACAATCTGTAGACTTTAATGAACCAGTGTGTTGGGTTTGATGATTTCCTAGCATACAGAAAACAGCTTTTGAAGCCTTAGGAAATATTCAAAAAAGATTTCTTTAGTGATTATGTTTCAGTAGAAAATACACCTTGAGGGTTAGACACTGTTATGAGGCACTGCTGGGATTTGAACCCAGGATCTCCTGTTTACGAGACAGGCGCTTTGACCACTAGGCGACAGTGCCCTTAGTTTGCTTTTTCATTTACCTGTTAGTAACATAACACAACATCATGAGTTCAAATCCCAGGAGTGCCTCACTGGATTTGCAGGATGTCAAACATTTCAAGTGAACTGAGGAATAAAGGATGTGCTGTGGTTAGGGCTTAAAGTGCTTGTTTTGTAAACAGGAGATCCTGGGTTCACATCCCAGCAGGACCTCATACAGGGAACAATCTGTAACTTCAAACAACCAGTGTTTGGGTTTGGTGTCAAATTTCCTAGCATACAGAAATCAACTTCTGAGGCCTTGGAAAAACTTTTTTTTTTCAAAATTCCTTCAGTGCTAGTTTCAGTAGAAAATACACCTTAAAGTTCACTCACTGTTTTTTTTAATGAGAATAATCTACATAATCCAAATCACACACCCTATGAGGCGCTGCTGGGATTTGAACCCAGGATCTCCTGTTTACGAGACAGGCGCTTTAACCACTAGGCGACAGTGCCCTTGAACTCCTGTCAGTTTTCTCTCATATCAAAGCTGCATTAATTCTGTGATGACACAAAATCATGGGTTCAAATCCCAGCAGTGCCTCAATGGATTTGCAGGATGTCAACAATTCAGGTGATCCTAGGATTTCAGGATGAATTCTTCATGAGATATGTTTTCCAGAGATGTGGCATTGTTTTCTCGTCTTAAAACAACGCTGTCTTCATATCAAAGCTATTAGGTTCGTGCCTCAAGTGGTCATTGGAATAACTGTGTTTTTCTAATGACTGCGTGGTTAAAAGTTTACTTTTGAATTGAGAAATAAGACATCTCCAGACGGGCAAAAAAGAGGCGCTGTGGCTTAGTTGGTGAAAGTGCCTGTCTTGTAAACAGGAGATCCTGGGTTCGAATCCCAGCAGTGCCTCAAACAGGGAACAATCTCTACACTTTAATGCACCAGTTTGTTGTATAAATAAGTGAGGCAAAAAACTGTATTGCTTTCTTCTTATCATGGAAACAACCGTGGAGGTCTTTACCAAATTGGACAAACTACATGAGGCACTGCTGGGATTTGAACCCAGGATCTCCTGTTTACGAGACAGGCGCTTTGACCACTAGGCGACAGTGCCCTTGAACTCCTGTCAGTTTTCTCTAGTATCAAAGCTGCATTAATTATCTGATGTGAAAAAGAAGATGACACAAATTCATGGGTTCAAATCCCAGCAGTGCCTCAATGGATTTGCAGGATTTCAACTGTTCAAGTGATCCTAGGATTTCAGGATGAATTCTTCATGAGACATTTCTCCAGAAAGAAGATACAGCATTGTTTTCTCCTCTAAAAACAGAGCTACTTTCATATCCAGCCATTGAGGTTCATGCCTCGACTGGTTATTAGAGGAATTTTTTTTTGTTGTAACTTCAAAATTGGCTTTATTTTTCAGACCTGAAGGTTGCTGCATGGTTAATAGTTTCCTTTTGAATTGAGAAATAACACATCTCCAGATGGGCAAAATAGAGGCGCTGTGGCTTAAGGGTGAAAGCACTTGTCTTGTAAACAGGAGGTCCTGGGTTCGAATCCCAGCAGTGCCTCACACTGGCTAACAATCTGTAGACTTTAATGAACCAGTGTGTTGGGTTTGAAGATTTCCTAGCATATAGAAAACAACTTCTGAAAACATTTAAAAATATTTCTTTAGTGATTATGTTTCAGTAGAAAAAACACCTTGAGGATTAGACACTGTTATGAGGCACTGCTGGGATTTGAACCCAGGATCTCCTGTTTACGAGACAGGGGATTTGACCACTAGGCGACAGTGCCCTTAGTCTGCTTTTTCATTTACCTGTTAGTAACATAACACAACATCATGAGTTCAAATCCCAGGAGTGCCTCACTGGATTTGCAGGATGTCAAACATTTCAAGTGAACTGAGGAATAAAGGATGTGCTGTGGTTAGGGCTTAAAGTGCTTGTTTTGTAAACAGGAGATCCTGGGTTCACATCCCAGCAGGACCTCATACAGGGAACAATCTGTAACTTCAAACAACCAGTGTTTGGGTTTGGTGTAAAATTTCCTAGCATACAGAAATCAACTTCTGAGGCCTTGGAAAAACTTCTTTTTTTCAAAATTCCTTCAGTGGTAGTTTCAGTAGAAAATACACCTTAAAGTTCACTCACTGTTTTTTTTAATGAGAACAATCTACATAATCCAAATCACACACCCTATGAGGCACTGCTGGGATTTGAACCCAGGATCTCCTGTTTACGAGACAGGCTCTTTAACCACTAGGCGACAGTGCCCTCGAACTCCTGTCAGTTTTCTCTCATATCAAAGCTGCATTAATTCTGTGATGACACAAAATCATGGGTTCAAATCCCAGCAGTGCCTCAATGGATTTGCAGGATGTCAACAATTCAGGTGATCCTAGGATTTCAGGATGAATTCTTCATGAGATATGTTTTCCAGAGATGTGGCATTGTTTTCTCGTCTTAAAACAACGCTGTCTTCATATCAAAGCTATTAGGTTCGTGCCTCAAGTGGTCATTGGAATAACTGTGTTTTTCTAATGACTGCGTGGTTAAAAGTTTACTTTTGAATTGAGAAATAAGACATCTCCAGACGGGCAAAAAAGAGGTGCTGTGGCTTAGTTGGTGAAGGTGCCTGTCTTGTAAACAGGAGATCCTGGGTTCAAATCCCAGCAGTGCCTCATACTGGCTAACAACCTGTACACTTCAATGAACCATTCTTATGTTTATTGTATTAAAAAGTGATGCAACAAACTGTATAGCTTTCTACCAATCATAGAAACAACCATGGAGGTCTTTACTAAATCGGACAACTACATGAGGCACTGCTGGGATTTGAACCCAGGATCTCCTGTTTACGAGACAGGCGCTTTGACCACTAGGCGACAGTGCCCTTGAACTCCTCTCAGTTTTCTCATATCAAAGCTGCATTAATTATCTGATGTGAAAAAGAAGATGACATAAAATCATGGGTTCAAATCCCAGCAGTGCCTCAGCTGTTTTGCAGGAAGTCAAGCACTTCAAGTGATCCTAGGATTTCAGGATGAATTCTCAATAAGATATCTTTTGCAGAGAGAACTGTGGCATTCTTTTCTTGTCTTAAAACAGAGCTGCCTTCATATCAAAGCTATTAGGTTTGTGCTTCAAGTTGTCTTTAGAGGAACTGCATTTTTTTAACTTCTGAGTTGGCTTAAGTTTTCAGACCTGAAGGTTGCTGCATGGTTAATAGTTTACTGTTGAATTGAGAAAAAACACATCTCCAGACAGGCCAAAAAGAGGCGCTGTGGCTTATTTGGTGAAAGCACCTCTCTTGTAAACAGGAGATCCTGGGTTCAAATCCCAGCAGTGCCTCAAACAGGGAACAATCTCTACACTTTAATGCACCAGTTTGTTGTATAAATAAGTGAGGCAAAAAACTGTATAGCTTTCTTCCTATCATGGAAACAACCGTGGAGGTCTTTACCAAATTGGACAAACTACATGAGGCACTGCTGGGATTTGTCCCCAGGATCTCCTGTTTACGAGACAGGCGCTTTAACCACTAGGCGACAGTGCCCTTGAACTCCTGTCAGTTTTTTCTAGTATCAAAGCTGCATTAATTATCTGATGTGAAAAAGAAGATGACACAAATTCATGGGTTCAAATCCCAGCAGTGCCTCAATGGATTTGCAGGATTTCAACTGTTCAAGTGATCCTAGGATTTCAGGATGAATTCTTCATGAGACATTTCTCCAGAAAGAAGATACAGCATTGTTTTCTCCTCTAAAAACAGAGCTACTTTCATATCCAGCCATTGAGGTTCATGCCTCGACTGGTTATTAGAGGAATTTTTTTTTTTTGTAACTTCAAAATTGGCTTTATTTTTCAGACCTGAAGGTTGCTGCATGGTTAATAGTTTCCTTTTGAATTGAGAAAAAACACATCTCCAGACAGGCCAAAAGGAGGTGCTGTGGCTTAAGGGTCAAAGCGCCTGTCTTGTAAACAGGAGCTCCTGGGTTTGAATCCCAGCAGTGCTTCACACTGGCTAACAATCTGTAGACTTTAATGAACCAGTGTGTTGGGTTTGATGATTTCCTAGCATACAGAAAACAGCTTTTGAAGCCTTAGGAAATATTCAAAAAAGATTTCTTTAGTGATTATGTTTCAGTAGAAAATACACCTTGAGGGTTAGACACTGTTATGAGGCACTGCTGGGATTTGAACCCAGGATCTCCTGTTTACGAGACAGGCGCTTTGACCACTAGGCGACAGTGCCCTTAGTTTGCTTTTTCATTTACCTGTTAGTAACATAACACAACATCATGAGTTCAAATCCCAGGAGTGCCTCACTGGATTTGCAGGATGTCAAACATTTCAAGTGAACTGAGGAATAAAGGATGTGCTGTGGTTAGGGCTTAAAGTGCTTGTTTTGTAAACAGGAGATCCTGGGTTCACATCCCAGCAGGACCTCATACAGGGAACAATCTGTAACTTCAAACAACCAGTGTTTGGGTTTGGTGTCAAATTTCCTAGCATACAGAAATCAACTTCTGAGGCCTTGGAAAAACTTTTTTTTTTTTTAATTCCTTCAGTGGTAGTTTCAGTAGAAAATACACCTTAAAGTTCACTCACTGTTTTTTTTAATGAGAATAATCTACATAATCCAAATCACACACCCTATGAGGCACTGCTGGGATTTGAACCCAGGATCTCCTGTTTACGAGACAGGCTCTTTAACCACTAGGCGACAGTGCCCTTGAACTCCTGTCAGTTTTCTCTCATATCAAAGCTGCATTAATTCTGTGATGACACAAAATCATGGGTTCAAATCCCAGCAGTGCCTCAATGGATTTGCAGGATGTCAACAATTCAGGTGATCCTAGGATTTCAGGATGAATTCTTCATGAGATATGTTTTCCAGAGATGTGGCATTGTTTTCTCGTCTTAAAACAACGCTGTCTTCATATCAAAGCTATTAGGTTCGTGCCTCAAGTGGTCATTGGAATAACTGTGTTTTTCTAATGACTGCGTTGTTAAAAGTTTACTTTTGAATTGAGAAATAAGACATCTCCAGACGGGCAAAAAAGAGGCGCTGTGGCTTAGTTGGTGAAAGTGCCTGTCTTGTAAACAGGAGATCCTGGGTTCGAATCCCAGCAGTGCCTCAAACAGGGAACAATCTCTACACTTTAATGCACCAGTTTGTTGTATAAATAAGTGAGGCAAAAAACTGTATTGCTTTCTTCTTATCATGGAAACAACCGTGGAGGTCTTTACCAAATTGGACAAACTACATGAGGCACTGCTGGGATTTGAACCCAGGATCTCCTGTTTACGAGACAGGCGCTTTGACCACTAGGCGACAGTGCCCTTGAACTCCTGTCAGTTTTCTCTAGTATCAAAGCTGCATTAATTATCTGATGTGAAAAAGAAGATGACACAAATTCATGGGTTCAAATCCCAGCAGTGCCTCAATGGATTTGCAGGATTTCAACTGTTCAAGTGATCCTAGGATTTCAGGATGAATTCTTCATGAGACATTTCTCCAGAAAGAAGATACAGCATTGTTTTCTCCTCTAAAAACAGAGCTACTTTCATATCCAGCCATTGAGGTTCATGCCTCGACTGGTTATTAGAGGAATTTTTTTTTGTTGTAACTTCAAAATTGGCTTTATTTTTCAGACCTGAAGGTTGCTGCATGGTTAATAGTTTCCTTTTGAATTGAGAAATAACACATCTCCAGATGTGCAAAAAAGAGGCGCTGTGGCTTAAGGGTGAAAGCACTTGTCTTGTAAACAGGAGGTCCTGGGTTTGAATCCCAGCAGTGCCTCACACTGGCTAACAATCTGTAGACTTTAATGAACCAGTGTGTTGGGTTTGAAGATTTCCTAGCATATAGAAAACAACTTCTGAAAACATTTAAAAATATTTCTTTAGTGATTATGTTTCAGTAGAAAAAACACCTTGAGGGTTAGACACTGTTATTAGGCACTGCTGGGATTTGAACCCAGGATCTCCTGTTTACGAGACAGGGGCTTTGACCACTAGGCGACAGTGCCCTTAGTCTGCTTTTTCATTTACCTGTTAGTAACATAACACAACATCATGAGTTCAAATCCCAGGAGTGCCTCACTGGATTTGCAGGATGTCAAACATTTCAAGTGAACTGAGGAATAAAGGATGTGCTGTGGTTAGGGCTTAAAGTGCTTGTTTTGTAAACAGGAGATCCTGGGTTCACATCCCAGCAGGACCTCATACAGGGAACAATCTGTAACTTCAAACAACCAGTGTTTGGGTTTGGTGTCAAATTTCCTAGCATACAGAAATCAACTTCTGAGGCCTTGGAAAAACTTCTTTTTTTCAAAATTCCTTCAGTGGTAGTTTCAGTAGAAAATACACCTTAAAGTTCACTCACTGTTTTTTTTAATGAGAACAATCTACATAATCCAAATCACACACCCGATGAGGCACTGCTGGGATTTGAACCCAGGATCTCCTGTTTACGAGACAGGCGCTTTAACCACTAGGCGACAGTGCCCTCGAACTCCTGTCAGTTTTCTCTCATATCAAAGCTGCATTAATTCTGTGATGACACAAAATCATGGGTTCAAATCCCAGCAGTGCCTCAATGGATTTGCAGGATGTCAACAATTCAGGTGATCCTAGGATTTCAGGATGAATTCTTCATGAGATATGTTTTCCAGAGATGTGGCATTGTTTTCTCGTCTTAAAACAACGCTGTCTTCATATCAAAGCTATTAGGTTCGTGCCTCAAGTGGTCATTAGAATAACTGTGTTTTTCTAATGACTGCGTGGTTAAAAGTTTACTTTTGAATTGAGAAATAAGACATCTCCAGATGGGCAAAAAAGAGGTGCTGTGGCTTAGTTGGTGAAGGTGCCTGTCTTGTAAACAGGAGATCCTGGGTTCAAATCCCAGCAGTGCCTCATACTGGGTAACAACCTGTACACTTCAATGAACCATTCTTATGTTTATTGTATTAAAAAGTGATGCAACAAACTGTATAGCTTTCTACCAATCATGGAAACAACCGTGGAGGTCTTTACCAAATCGGACAACTACATGAGGCACTGCTGGGATTTGAACCCAGGATCTCCTGTTTACGAGACAGGCGCTTTGACCACTAGGCGACAGTGCCCTTGAACTCCTCTCAGTTTTCTCTCATATCAAAGCTGCATTAATTATCTGATGTGAAAAGGAAGATGACATAAAATCATGGGTTCAAATCCCAGCAGTGCCTCAGCTGTTTTGCAGGAAGTCAAGCACTTCAAGTGATCCTAGGATTTCAGGATGAATTCTCAATAAGATATCTTTTGCAGAGAGAAATGTGGCATTCTTTTCTTGTCTTAAAACAGAGCTGCCTTCATATCAAAGCTATTAGGTTTGTGCTTCAAGTTGTCTTTAGAGGAACTGCGTTTTTTTTACTTCTGAGTTGGCTTAAGTTTTCAGACCTGAAGGTTGCTGCATGGTTAATAGTTTACTGTTGAATTGAGAAAAAACACATCTCCAGACAGGCCAAAAAGAGGTGCTGTGGCTTAGTTGGTGAAAGCGCCTCTCTTGTAAACAGGAGATCCTGGGTTCGAATCCCAGCAGTGCCTCATACTGGGCACCAGGCTGTGCATTATAATGAACCAGTGTGTTGGGTTTGATGATTTCCTAGCATATAGATAACAACTTCTGAAAACATTTCTTTAGTGATTATATTTCAGCGAAAATACACCTTGAGGGTTAGACACTGTTATGAGGCACTGCTGGGATTTGAACCCAGGATCTCCTGTTTACGAGACAGGCGCTTTGACCACTAGGCGACAGTGCCCTTTCTGTCCTCCCCCTTGTTAAACCAAAGCTGCATTTATTGCCATCAACTCAAAAGGAGGATAATATGAAATCATGGGTTCAAGTCCCAGCACTGCTTCAGCGGATTTGCAGGATGTCAAGCATTTCCAATGAATTCAGGGTGAATGTGGCATTTTCCCAAAAAGACATTTAGCCTTTTCCACGTATTTCCCAAACAAACACATCTTGATCTTTAATGAGAAGAATGTAGATCCACATTATCCCTGATCAATTAAGGCACTGCTGGGATTTGAACCCAGGATCTCCTGTTTACGAGACAGGCGCTTTAACCACTAGGCGACAGTGCCCTTGAACTCCTCTCAGTTTTCTCTCATATCAAAGCTGCATTAATAATCTGATGTGAAAAAGAAGATGACATAAAATCATGGGTTCAAATCCCATCAGTGATTCAATGGATGAATTCTTTATGAGATATTTTTCCAGAAAGAAATGTGTTATTTCTTTCTCGTCTTAAATCAAAGCTGCCTTCATATACAGCCATTTAGGTTTGTGCCTCCAGTGGTCATTATAGGAACTGCGTTGTTAGTAACTTCTGAGTTGGCTTAAGTTTTCAGACCTGAAGGTTGCTGCATGGTTAATAGTTTACTGTTGAATTGAGAAAAAACACATCTCCAGACAGGCCAAAAAGAGGCGCTGTGGCTTAGTTGGTGAAAGGGCCTCTCTTGTAAACAGGAGATCCTGGGTTCGAATCCCAGCAGTGCCTCAAACAGGGAACGATCTGTACACTTTAATGCACCAGTTTGTTGTATAAATAAGTGAGGCAAAAAACTGTATAGCTTTCTTCCTATCATGGAAACAACCGTGGAGGTCTTTACCAAATTGGACAAACTACATGAGGCACTGCTGGGATTTGAACCCAGGATCTCCTGTTTACAAGACAGGCGCTTTGACCACTAGGCGACAGTGCCCTTGAACTCCTGTCAGTTTTCTCTAGTATCAAAGCTGCATTAATTATCTGATGTGAAAAAGAAGATGACATAAATTCATGGGTTCAAATCCCAGCAGTGCCTCAATGGATTTGCAGGATTTCAACTGTTCAAGTGATCCTAGGATTTCAGGATGAATTCTTTATGAGACATTTCTCCAGAAAGAAGATACAGCATTGTTTTCTCCTCTAAAAACAGAGCTACTTTCATATCCAGCCATTGAGGTTCATGCCTCGACTGGTTATTAGAGGAATTTTTTTGTTTTTGTAACTTCAAAATTGGCTTTATTTTTCAGACCTGAAGGTTGCTGCATGGTTAATAGTTTCCTTTTGAATTGAGAAAAAACACATCTCCAGATGTGAAAAAAAGATGTGCTGTGGCTTAAGGGTCAAAGTGCCTGTCTTGTAAACAGGAGCTCCTGGGTTCGAATCCCAGCAGTACCTCATACTGGCTAACAATCTGTAGACTTTAATGAACCAGTGTGTTGGGTTTGATGATTTCCTAGCATATAGAAAACAACTTCTGAAAACATTTAAAATATTTCTTTAGTGATTATGTTTCAGCAGAACCTTGAGGGTTAGACACTGTTATGAGGCATTTGAACCCAGGATCTCCTGTTTACGAGACAGGCGCTTTGACCACTAGGCGACAGTGCCCTTAGTCTGCTTTTTCATTTACCTGTTAGTAACATAACACAACAGCATGAGTTCAAATCCCAGGAGTGCCTCACTGGATTTGCAGGATGTCAAACATTTCAAGTGAGCTGAGGAATAAAGGAGGTCCTGTGGTTAGGGCTTAAAGTGCTTGTTTTGTAAACAGGAGATCCTGGGTTCACATCCCAGCAGGACCTCATACAGGGAACAATCTGTAACTTCAAACAACCAGTGTTTGGGTTTGGTGTCAAATTTCCTAGCATACAGAAATCAACTTCTGAGGCCTTGGAAACACTTCAGTGGTAGTTTCAGTAGAAAATACACCTTAAACTTCACTCACTGTTTTTTTGAATGAGAACAATCTACATAATCCAAATCACACACCCTATGAGGCACTGCTGGGATTTGAACCCAGGATCTCCTGTTTACGAGACAGGCGCTTTAACCACTAGGCGACAGTGCCACTTTGGTCGTCTCTAAGTAAACCTTCATTCATATAATTAATTGAAAGATGCAATGTTCCAAGAAAAAAAAAAGATCTACTTTATCCTAGATACGTTTTAAAGTTTTGAGTGTGGTTCCCCGTGTGAGGCACTGCTGGGATTTGAACTCCTGTTTACAAGACAGGCACTTTGACCAACTAAGCCACAGCACCTTAATCCTGTTTTGGTTCTTATCTTAAAACTGATCTGCATTCATATCCAGCCAGTGCCTTTAAAATGGCAGCCAATTCAAATTAGGACCGGAGTCAAGTGGTTATAAGAGGATATGACATTACATTACATTACATTACATTTAGCTGACGCTTTTATCCAAAGAGACTTACAATAAGTGCGTTCGACCAACAAGATACAAACTTGAAGAAAACAGAATCATATAAGTACATCAGGCTTCATAGAGCACGTGCTACTCAACTAGCTTTAGGTAAGCCAGTCCTTTATTAGTATATAAGTGCTTTGTTAATAGTTCTATTGCTCGAATTGGAGTCGAAAGAGAGGAGTTTTCAGTCTGCGCCGGGAGGTGTGTAAGCTATCTGCTGTCCTGATGTCCATGGGGAGCTCATTCCACCATTTTGGAGCCAGGATAACAAATGCGCCAGTATCTAGGATAAATGCGACCATTACCAGTAAGATGGTTTCATTTATCAGAGATCAGGGTTGTAGCTTGGTTATAAATTGACAGTATTAATGGGGGTTAATAAGAGGTGCTGTGGCTTAGTGGTTAACCTCCTTCCTTGTAAACAGAAGATCCTGTGTTCAAATCCCAGCAGTGCCTGGTGAAATTAACAAGGGCTTATGAGTTATGCTACGTTGCACATAAAACCAATTTAATACATCCTCTAAGTGTAAAAATGCTGTCTCACTTTGTGTAAAATTGACAGAAGACATCTTGTGGTTTAGCTGGTAAATTGACTGTCAAACAAGACATTTTCTTCTTTAACACATCTATGTCCTGTTCATATCACATCGTCCTCCCATCGAGCTTTAACACAGTGTTCCCACTTTTCATGCAACCAGAAAGAGAGTATTGGGCAGAACAACCTCCCTTTATGAACCCTCTGGGGACTACAGACGTAGGAGGGAGTGGAGGCAGTGGAAATTGAAGGAGAAAAGGTGATAGAGCTGGAGAGGCGGCCAACATAAGCTGCCATTGATATTCTGATCAGGAAGTCATCTGTTCCGTCTGCAACGAACTGGCTGTGGTCTTTACGGTAAGTGAACATTAAAAGGTCATGCTTGGGGAAACTTCAGCTGACGAGATCAATCACGGTTGAATTGTTGGGTCAATCCTGTGAGAAACTCTTTGAATCAGCAACAATCATAACAACATAGAAAAGGCTGGCCAACAACATCATGTCAAAACCCAAACCATGTCCTGAACAGTGAATAGGAATTGTTTCCATCAAAAAGGAGATACAGGGTCCGACGATTCAATACAGTCAAACTAAAGCAGTCCTTTGTGCACCAGTCAATCTTCACAGTAAATACAGTCAAAACCCCAGATTGAATGTACGTTAGAGGGTCTTGAGCATGTTTCTCTTCAGTGATTGTAATTTGTTAAATGTTTATTTTCCTTGTCTTCCATCGTGTCTTAATATTTGTCCTTGTTCGATGTTGCAAATAGAGCTGCTTTTCAGTAGAATATACACCTTGAGGATTACCCACTGTTATCTTGAATGAAACAATTAGGCCACAAGGTGAACCCTGTTATCGTTTCATCCCGCTCCACAGAAGTGGAACTACACAATCTTTAGTTCATAAAAAAGAACGAGTCATGCTTATCCACCAAAAAAAAGTTTGTCGCTAAAATTCCTGTCAATTCTTCTAGGCACGTAATTATTGGCTTTACTAGTCCCTTCAAAGCGTAATAATATCTTGGTCAAAAGTAGTGCCACGGTTCGTCACGTGATCGTGCTACACCAATTGGGTAGCTGCATATTGTCAACAGAAGTGAAAGATGGCCGCCTACATGGTTACGCTAAACCAGACCAAATGGATTCTAAACAGTGCTGTTTGCTTGTTTTATGTCATGTTTTGTCATATGTCTTAATTAGGGCTGTCAAGTTAATGCGTTAATAACGCGTTAACGCAAAAAAAATTAACGCCACTAATTATTTTAACGCGATTAACGCATGTGTAATTTTTTTCTCCCTCGGCGAGTTTCAGAGCGCATCGAGTTTAAAATACCATCTACAAGCTGATAATGACAGCCCCGCTCCTGCCGTCCGCTTGTGGCAGACCACACTCCCACGCTCACCGGCAGGCACCGACTGGCCATCGGGAGGACCGGGAGTGTGTGTGTGTATGTGTGGCCCGAGCGAGCGAGAGAGAGACCGTACGTGCATTGTTGTTGTTAGCATCTGGTGCTAGCTAGCTGCGCTAACGGATATAAGGAGCTGTTTAAATGAAAACAGAGGAGCGACATTTCGCCACAACTTTGCCGAGCACTTGACTTTATACAGGAAGCCAGACAGTGGGACATTGTACGAGAAGTCAGCACACTCAGCACGGATAGTGCGCAACATGATTGCAGCGTCCAGGCAGCTCCCGTTCCAGCATATGCCTTGAGTTGCACATAGCTCCAACGATACATCACACACACACACACACACACACACACACACACACACACACACACACACACACACACACACACACACACACACACACACACACACACACACACACACACACACACACACACACACACACACACACACACACACACACACACACAGTAGTGTATTATTGAATGAGAGGTTCCAGGTTGAATTGAGGCGAATATTTGTAATGTTCAGAGGTTGTTGCGTTTAATATTCATGAGAATATTTGTCATTGTTCAAATGATAATAAACATTAGCATAAAGCATATTTGTCCACTCATATGTTGATAAGAGTATTAAAAACTTGAAAAATATTCCTCTCAGGTACATTTAGAACAGATGAAAAATGTGCGATTAATCGCGATTAAATATTTTAATCGACTGACAGCCCTAGTCTTAATACATCACTAAGTACGAGGTATTTGCGTTATATACGCGGTATTTGTGAGAGGTAAAAGAAAGTCATTTGCTGTTGCATGTGAGAAAGATGACTACCTTAAGGCTTTTAGAAGTTTAGGTACTAACTTTAACTTGGAGCAATCAACATTTGCACTTCTTTGCCGGTATGTATGTCACCTATATGATCAGCCAGCAGCCGAAAATGTAAATGGTGCTAGGTACAAGGCTTTCTGTATGGCATCATCGGCCTTGCCAGAATGAAGCATTCCCCCTACTCCTGATGCCCTCCATCAGCACTGCAAAAGGGCAAATTACCAGGCAGCAATAATGAGGTCCTGTCTCAAAAGAGAAATAAATGCTCCATCACCTGCTGGATATGGTTGGGAAATAGAGGATGGGAACTTACACGTCACCTGGATGACAAGAAATCCTGCCCCTGACAGTGTGTTGAATGTGATACACTGCAGCTGCAAAGAGTCTGCCTGTGAGAAAGGCAGATGTTCATGCTTCTCTGCAGGACTCTGTTGCACAGACTTATGTCGTTGCTCAAATTGTGCAAATAAAAAAGAAACAGAGGAAGAGAACGATGACTGCCCTGACACTGACAGTGAGGAATAGGAGTGTCCTTATTCTGTTTTGTACTGTTTTCTATGTCATACCTTTTATATTTGTAATAAATCTCGTTTTTATGGTTCATCAGTGTTGTTTTCATTTGTGGAGGGATGAATGAGTAAATAAATGAATCAATGGACATTGGTATAAGTACTGCATTTTATTGATCTAAATTACTTAACGTAACAAGTTAACCTTCTTCTTGGACGCAGCTATGTATGCAATCAAGTCATGTTTATTTTAAGAGTGCATTTAACATGTACAGGGTAACAATAACAACAGACAGACAAAAAGTCCTCAGTCTTATGGAATAATCCACGAGCTCAGCCAATGAACCTAGCGATGCGAACATGGTAGTCCAGGAATGTTGTTGTAGCTGGAGTTGGCTGATAAACGCTGCTAGCCAATGTTGATTCGATGATCAACTCTGTTCCCAGAAAGTAAAACCTCTCACAAATTCCGCGTATATAACGCAAATACCTCGGACTTAGTGATGTATTAAGACATATGACAAAACATGACATAAAACAAGCATACAGCACTGTTTAGAATCCATTTGGTCTGGTTTAGCGTAACCATGTAGGCGGCCATCTTTCACTTCTGTTGACAATATGCAGCTACCCAATTGGTGTAGCACGATCACGTGACGAACCGTGGCACTACTTTTGATCAAGATATTATTACGCTTTGAAGGGACTAGTTCAGCCAATAATTACGTGCCTAGAAGAATTGACAGGAATTTTAGTGACAAACTTTTTTTTGGTGGATAAGCATGACTCGTTCTTTTTTATGAACTAAAGATTATGTAGTTCCACTTCTGTGGAGCGGGATTTCTTTTCTAAAGGACTTTTCGAGGTTCACCTTGCGGCCTAAATCTACATAAACCAAATCACACACCCTATGAGGCACTGCTGGGATTTGAACACAGGATCTCCTGTTTATGAGACAGGCCCTTTAACCACTAGGCCTTACACCCAATCTTAACTCATACCAAAGCTGCACTCTTTTCCATCATGTTGAAAGGTAGATAACACAGTGTCGTGGGTTCACATCCCAGCAGTGCCTCAGTGGATTAGCAGGATGTCAAGCATTTCAAGGAAACCCATTGTTTCAGGAGGCACTGTCGCCTAGTGGTTAAAGCGCCTGTCTCGTAAACAGGAGATCCTGGGTTCAAATCCCAGCAGAGCCTTTAGAGAACCAGTGTGTTGTGTTTAATATCATATAGAAGTGAGGCAACCAAATATCTTTCATTACATATAGAAAGAAACTATGAATGCCTTAGAAAGGATTTTACAAGCAGTCTTTCAGTGGGCGGGGGGCGTGTAGCGGGGGCTACTGCGGAGCGCATAAAGCAGACTCTTCACGCTAACGAAGGATCACTTCTTCAGGGCAGGGAAGGCCCACGGGCCGCCAGTTGATGGTCACTGCCTTACAGTGTAAGTGTAAGGCTCACACTTACAGTCATTGCTTTCTGACGGACTTGACCCTTTTACTCTTCAGGTTGCAAAGGGGAAATTAGTAGCAGTCTACTCATGGATGTCTACTGCCATGCTATTCAGTTCACTTTCTGCTATTCAGTTCACTTTCTTCTTAAATGTGCAAATATGAAACTTACAGGTCAATATCACCTTGCTATTGGTAGCTGAACTGTCAATACCCCAAAACATATTCTTAGATGTACCTAATTTTCATTTTGAGTTATTTAGACACAATTAACACTTATAGTTTCATGTCTTGTTACATAGGAATAGATCATATACAAGTGTTAATGTGGGAGAATTACTATTCGTGTGCTACTACTGCCTTATTAGGCCCATATTGAGCAGAGCATATTAAGATCAAAACTCATGTACAACAACTTCCTTACTTGCAATCAATAAGCACTAATTAGAGGGTTATTGAGGAAAAACTCTTAACTAATGGCTTATTACTTGTAGAATATGGTCATGCAGAATAAGGCATTAATAAGTGTTTTATAATGACTAATAAAGAGCCAATATACTGCTAATATGCATGTTAATTAACAACTAGTTGATGGTTAATTTGTATACCTTAATAGTATCTATCTATCTATCTATCTATCTATCTATCTATCTATCTATCTATCTATCCATCCATCCATCTATATATCTATGAAGAACAAATGCTGACCATAAATACATGTTTGTTGACTTCATGAAGGATTATTTAACCAGTTGGATGAAAGCTTGAAGATTTGCTGCAGACTTGCCGTCTTCTTGTCCTCCGGCTGTTGTATCGATCCGACTGCCAGACTGTGCTTCTCTCTGGAGCTGTGATTCTGTTACTGGTGATGTCTTTTTTACTAAAACATGCCACGACAGTGTCAGCGATGTACAGAGTCCAATAACTGTATTTTTATTCTGTGAAAAACTGCAGCATTTTTACACATTTTGGCTCCATCAAAGCACCTTGAAATGAAATGGATGCCACCAAGATTCCAAGTCACTTTGCATCTATTTGTGGTGTTTATCATGTATTTTCAGTCACATTTTCATTCATTTTAAGTAAATCTGCCTCTTTGTGGTCTTTTTTGCACATCTGTTCATGAATTTTAGCTCAATAAAAGCACCTTGAAATGAAAGTGATGCCACCATGGGATCTACAATCTGATATCTTTACCGAGCAGATGTTTGCATATCTGTCAACAGGATTATGATAGAAATGGCCCGATATTCGTGAAACATACATTTCCAAAATGAAGTGTATTTCTAACTCTGGCAGATCAATGAATGTAGCGCCATCCAGAGGTTGGTGTCAATTGGTCAGAGTGGAAATGTCTTGACAACAACGCAATTGATTGCTATGAAACTTATCCATGCCTGTCGCCTTCAGGGTATTTCATTCATTTACCAAATGCTATCATCAATAAACAAGACTTTGGTCCAAATACAAGCAGAACATTTACTCAAGTACTGAACTTTAGCACAAGTCGGTTGTGTTTGTACTTTATCTATGTTATGCTACTGAATACTTCTACTCTAGTATTAGTTTAATTATTAAACGATAGCCTGCTTTGTTGATGGTGAGCATGGTAACCCATTTCCTTATGAGCCATTATGATGACAAGCTATCCAGTTCTATTTAAAGAGGCCCTTCTGCTCTTTGGGCTGTTTTCCCTTTAGTGTGTTCTATAGGTTTTAGTGCATGTAAATGGTCTGCAAAGGCTAAAATCCCTGTGTTGCCTCCAGGAGAACTTTCTCTACCTCCCTGAAAGCCTCCTTTGTTTACTTCCTGAACATAATGTCATCACTATGTAACACTCGTGCTTCTATAGGCTCGCGCTCCAACACATTGTACGTGATAGGCTAAGGAGCGGGACATCTCTAAGCTGGTTGACCAATCACAACAGAGCCGGCCAGCTAACCAATCAGATCAGACTGGGCTCTGGTTTCAGACAGAGGGTGAAAAGAGGTTCTGCAGCACAGGCAGTATGAGAAACATAAAGAGCTTTTTGAACATTGAAGCATGGAGACATGTCCCAGTAGAGACACTGAACTAAGGACATCCAGAACATTCACCAGTTAGCAACTTGTATCACTTGTATATAGACTCTTATGGCACGACTTATATTCTATTTAATTGTATTTACTTGCACTATTTTATTGTGTTGAACTGTTGGAGGAGCCTGTTTCCTCAGATTTTCATCGACATATCTGTAGCTATGTACACATGACAATAAACGCCTTGAATCTTGAACCTTGAAATACAAAGTGGTGGAGCGGAGTAGCATCTGTTATGTATCCAAGATGTTGGTCGTTGAGTGTGAGAAGTAACATTTTGACTATTATGAGAGCACCATATGGGTACTTATTGTGCCTTTTGCCCTACTTGGAGGCACTTAAGCACTAAAAAAACAGCACATTTAAACACAAAAGTATGACATTTTAGACACAACACAGGCCTAAACTCGAGCCATTATCACTCGAATACAGACAAATATGATCATCTTAATAAATGAGCCCATAATGGAACGTTTTGCTTCGTTATTCCAACAATTTTTTCGTCGTATCCCCACTACGTTTACCAGCAAGCCACTCCTTAAAAAACCCAATTTCACCAACAGAGAATCCCGGAGAAAAGGAATAAAAACACTAAATACAAAGTGGTTTCTTTTAGACACTTGTATTGCGGTACACCACTTTAAAAAAGTAGTGCTGTGTTCCCCGGAGCGGAGTAGCTTCTGTTAGGTATCCAAGATGTTAGTCCTTGAGTGTGAGAAGTACCATGTTGGTACATATTGTGCATTTTGCCCTACTTTTGCATTGGGAGGCACTTATACAAAAATAAACAGCACATTTAAACACAAAAGTATGACATTTTAGACACAACACAGGCCTAAACTCGAGCCATTATCACTCGAATACAGAACATATGATCATCTTAATAAATGAGCCCATAAGGGAACGTTTCGCTTCATTTTTAGTCGTATCCCCACTACGTTTACCAGCAAGTAGCCACTCCATAAAAAGCCAAATTTCACCAACAGAGAATCCCAGAGAAAAGGAATAGAAACACATTTTTCAAAGGCGCAGTGTGAGCCTGAATGCAGCTGAGGAACAAACGTCTCTACAGCTTGGGGGGGGTTTTCTCAACAAGTTGAATGCAATCAGGCCGGGAGCTGCTGATCTACGGGTGGTGTGTTGCAGAAACACCACAGGAGTGTCTGTCGCGATGAAGTACTATCAGCTGCTTCCCCCCCGATGAGATACCACTCATTTGCCAGAAGTTACCTCATGTGAAGCGGCTAATGGGAGCTCTTCAGTCCGCACAGGAAGCGGAGAAGGAAAATTAAGAAGTGCGGTTTCAACGACGGCTGTGAGCGATGGTTCCCGACGGGTGAATCGACATTTTCAGAAAACACTTCGGTAACACTTTATATTAAAGGTAGGGTAGGTAAGAATGGAGAAACCAGCTGGAGTGCGCTAGAATTTGAAAATACACAGCCGGAAAAAATCTGCCACTTCCTTCAGACTTCAGGCCATCCAGTTAATTTAGCCGGGCCGGCTCAGATGATTGGTCGTGCTTTTCACAGCACTACGGCTTCCACAGATGACATTCTCCCATAATAACATTTAACAAATATGATCTATTCTTATGTAGCAAGACATGAAACTATATGTGTTAATTGTGTCTAAATAACTCAAAATTAGGTATTTCTAACTATTGCCTATTACTTGTATAATATGGTCATGTCGAACAAGGCATTAATAAGTGTTTTATAATGACTAATAAAGGGCCAATTTACTGCTAATATGCATGTTAATTAACAACTAGTTGATGGTGAATTTGTGTACCTTAAATGTCCCATGTCGTGCTTTTCTGGTTCTTACCCGTCCCCTTGTGTTATGAAGGTTTTTCTGCATGTAAACGGTCTGCAGAGTCACAGACCCTCAAAGTACACCCTGTAGCGAGTAAAACTCTAACACAGAAAAGACCTGTCTGTGCTGCCCCAGAACGCCTCGTTGGACATTTCTCATTTTCCATTGTTTGCTTCCTGGGTTCTGTGACGTGTGAACACCCAGATCAACAACAAATGACCGGATTGGCCCAAATGGACCAATCCGCGGAGCACCTCACACACCAGGACCCCTTGGCTAACTAACAGGGAGACCCATTGACTTGCATAGAGCTCCCTGGTTGGTAATAGACGAGTTGGGATCGCGGAGGAATGCTCTCCGCAGACCCATTCTCACAGCGCTATAAACCTTTTTCTTTCTCAATATCAAGCCACACTTATTGTTTTGACTTCGGCTGTGAGTGTGTGTGTGCTCAGGATGAGTTTCGCTTGTTCTCGCTGTATTACCGACCCGGAAACCTGTCCGCTCCTCGCAGCAACGAGCCTCGCAACGAGCCTCGCAACGAGCCTCGCAACGAGCCTCGCAACGAGCCTCGCAACGTCCCGACCAATCAGAGCACACTGGATACATGCACTCCTGAATATCACATTTGGCCCGTTGTCCCTAATCTGTCTTCTCGTTCTCAAGGTTCACTCTTTTTGGGTTCTTATGGGAGTCATTTCTGCATATTATCGTAGTCGTTTTGCATCTATTTTGAGTTATTTAGATGGTTATACGTCTACTGGTAGCTGTTTTCACGACTTTAAAGGTTTCAATCTATCCCGAAGAAGATCAATATCACTTTTTGGGTACTTTTTGTAATAATTTTGCATCTAACTTTGTTCAAATTGCATGCCTTTGTGATTGTTTTGCTTCTATTTTTAGTTCATTTCAAGTCTCTTTGTTCCTCTTTGCATCTATTTGTGGTGTGTATCATATATTTTTAGTCCAATTGCATGCCTTTGTGATTGTTTTGCATATATTTTAAGTAGTGCTGTCAAAATTATCGCGTTAACGGCGGTAATTAATTTTTTGAATTAATTGCGTTAAAATATTTAACGCATTTAACGCATGTGCAGAATGGCCCGCCCCATACGTGCCACCAGTGGCAGCGCCAGGGTATGGCTGGGGTAGGCTACACCCATACCGAGAAATGGCTTAGCCCCACCATGAAAAATGATGTTAAAGTAAGCAAAATAAAGTCCGCCAACTCGCGCAGAGTAAATTGCACAGACAGCAGTTAGTAAGATTGATTTCAGAAGCCACTTGTCTGGAAATACCGAAGACCAGAAACGGTTTTGAAAACTTTTGTCACGTAGTGATCGTCTTCTCAATAGAACATCTTTGATAATGTCGGTGTTGTTGCAGGAAGTCCCGACGGAGAATACTTTTGCTGTAGTACAGGGGTGCACATAACTGGTACGCCGGTTATGTGCGTAATCTGAAACTTGTGTCACAAATCGCATTTGCGTACCGGCGTACTTGTGAAGCTTTTCCAGAAGGCGGTTAGATCACCGGACGACAGAGTCGGTCTCCGTGTGCACAGACAGGGCTGCTGTTAACGTCGGTCTGTACAACGGCATTGTGCCAAAACTACGCCAACCGGCTGCGGAGGGAGACTCTCTCCCCCCTTCACTGGAGAACTGCGCTAAAACAGCTGATCACAACGTTCACACTCTGTGGTCACAAGTACTCCACTAACCCCCCCCGTCGACTTTCCTGAAGTACCCCCCCGTTGATAGAAATCAACACGTAATGAATTAAGACCCCACGGTTTGATGATTGATAGGTGTGTGTGCTGTCTTTCATTTTGACACGCAGAAAAATGTTATAATAAACATAGATACTGTATGTTAAATGGATATATCCGCCTTCTTTCATTTATCTTTCCATTCCCACAACAATATACATAAATAAATGGCATATTTTGGACATAGTTCGAATGGTGATTAATCATGATTAATTAATTTTTAAGCCGTGATTAATCTGATTAAAAATTGTAATCGTTTGACAGCCCTAATTTTAAGTAATTATGTAGCTTTTTGAAGTAACTTGAGAGTCTCCTAGTTGTGATTTTGAACCTATTTTTGGCGTCTCGTGTTTTTTTGTGCTCTTTTTGCTTCTTTTTGAATTCTCTGTAGCGGTTTTACTTTTGGCTTGTAGTTGTTTTGTAGATTCAAGGCATCTATCTGTCGTCCTTTTTCATACTTTCGGTCAAATTGCGTGCCTTTGTGATTGTTTTGCATCGTTTTTTGGCCCTTTTGTTGGTTATACGTCTACTGGTGGTGTTTGTGACTTTAAAGGTTTCAATCTATCCCGAAGAAGATCAAGTAAACTTCTTGTGTACTTTAGGGGATCATTTAGCATCTAGTCATTTTGCATGCCTTTGTGATTGTTTCGCATATATTTTCAGTCATTAACTAAATCTGCCTCTTTGTGGGCTATTTTTTTTGCATCTCTGTCACCACTGATGGAATTTCCGTCACACATGAATGTTAATTGAGAGGAAGTGAAACCTTGTATAGATACAAAGAACAAGACATGTTTTCTCCGCAGAGTCACTTCAGGACAGAGTCTGGCATTTGGAGATAAAACCACGCCTCAGTCTGAACATTTATTGTCTGCTTTCTAACAAAGACTGCATCCAGAAAGTAGTGAGGCATTAACCGAGACTGAGGTACACAGAGCCTTCTCCAACATTAGACAATAAGAACAAGAAAAGAAAGGCCCACATTACAGTTCATTTCAATAATACTAACATGAATTTCCGAAACTGGGTTCACTTTTTTACACAGAACCAAAAATACATTCAATATCCACATCTTCTAAAATCCATGAATTGTTTTCTTTATCAAACTTAACTACTACCATATGAAGTTCAGAGCAAGTTCAACCAGGAAGACCGTCTTCATACTCTTTTATCATATTGTGACATCAAAACAAGTTTCTCCAGATTGAAAACTGTATGTATTAGTCAAGTTGTAACCTTGTTCCTATAATACATACAATTGCATAGAAGTCTATAAGAAAATTATGCTACTTCATACTTGATTTTATCCCTCAGTAAACATTTTTCCTAAGGAGTTCATGGTCTGAATCTCTAGTTTCAAGGTTTAAGGCTTGTTTGCCTGTAATGGCCAGCAGGGGGCGACTCCACTGGTTGCAAAAAGAAGTCTGAGTGTATGGAAGTCTATGAGGAAACTTCTTTTCTTTTGATTTATGACTTCAGTAAAAACATGTTCCTGATTAGTTAAAGGTCCCATCTGTAGTTTCAAGTCATCCTCAACACAGCATAATGTTCATTTAATAAATGAACATTAGGCCTGAACATCAGCAGGAGAGGACTCTTTAAAGTAGAGACACTACATACTGATATACACCTGAACATCAGCAGGAGAGGACTCTTTAAAGTAGAGACACTACATACTGATATACACCTGAACATCAGCAGGAGAGGACTCTTTAAAGTAGAGACACTACATACTGATATACACCTGAACATCAGCAGGAGAGGACTCTTTAAAGTAGAGACACTACATACTGATATACACCTGAACATCAGCAGGAGAGGACTCTTTAAAGTAGAGACACTACATACTGATATACACCTGAACATCAGCAGGAGAGGACTCTTTAAAGTAGAGACACTACATACTGATATACACCTGAACATCAGCAGGAGAGGACTCTTTAAAGTAGAGACACTACATACTGATATACACCTGAACATCAGCAGGAGAGGACTCTTTAAAGTAGAGACACTACATACTGATATACACCTGAACATCAGCAGGAGAGAACTCTTTAAAGTAGAGACACTACATACTGATATACACCTGAACATCAGCAGGGGAGGACTCTTTAAAGTAGAGACACTACATACTGATATACACCTGAACATCAGCAGGAGATGACTCTTTAAAGTAGAGACACTACATACTGATATACACCTGAACATCAGCAGGAGAGGACTCTTTAAAGTAGAGACACTACATACTGATATACACCTGAACATCAGCAGGAGAGGACTCTTTAAAGTAGAGACACTACATACTGATATACACCTGAACATCAACAGGAGAGGACTCTTTAAAGTAGAGACACTACATACTGATATACACATGAACATCAGCAGGAGAGGACTCTTTAAAGTAGAGACACTACATACTGATATACACCTGAACATCGTCAGAAGAGGACTCTTTAAAGTAGAGACACTACATACTGATATACATCTTAACATCAGCAGGAGAGGACTCTTTATAGTAGAGACACTACAAACTGATATACACCTGAACATCAGCAGGAGAGGACTCTTTAAAGTAGAGACACTACATACTGATATACACCTGAACATCAGCAGGAGAGGACTCTTTAAAGTAGAGACACTACATACTGATATACACCTGAACATCAGCAAGAGAGGACTCTTTAAAGTAGAGACACTACATACTGATATACACCTGAACATCAGCAGGAGAGGACTCTTTAAAGTAGAGACACTACATACTGATATACACCTGAACATCAGCAGGAGAGGACTCTTTAAAGTAGAGACACTACATACTGATATACACCTGAACATCGTCAGAAGAGGACTCTTTAAAGTAGAGACACTACATACTGATATACATCTTAACATCAGCAGGAGAGGACTCTTTAAAGTAGAGACACTACATACTGATATACACCTGAACATCAGCAGGAGAGGACTCTTTAAAGTAGAGACACTACATACTGATATACACCTGAACATCAGCAAGAGAGGACTCTTTAAAGTAGAGACACTACATACTGATATACACCTGAACATCAGCAGGAGAGGACTCTTTAAAGTAGAGACACTACATACTGATATACACCTGAACATCAGCAGGAGAGGACTCTTTAAAGTAGAGTCACTACATACTGATATACACCTGAACATCAGCAGGAGAGGACTCTTTAAAGTAGAGACACTACATACTGATATACACCTGAACATCAGCAGGAGAGGACTCTTTAAAGTAGAGACACTACAAACTGATATACACCTGAACATCAGCAGGAGAGGACTCTTTAAAGTAGAGACACTACATACTGATATACACCTGAACATCAGCAGGGGAGGACTCTTTAAAGTAGAGACACTACATACTGATATACACCTGAACATCAGCAGGGGAGGACTCTTTAAAGTAGAGACACTACATACTGATATACACCTGAACATCAGCAGGAGAGGACTCTTTAAAGTAGAGACACTACATACTGTTATACACCTGAACATCAGCAGGAGAGGACTCTTTAAAGTAGAGACACTACATACTGATATACACCTGAACATCAGCAGGAGAGGACTCTTTAAAGTAGAGACACTACATACTGATATACACCTGAACATCAGCAGGGGAGAACTCTTTAAAGTAGAGACACTACATACTGATATACACCTGAACATCAGCAGGAGAGGACTCTTTAAAGTAGAGACACTACATACTGATATACACCTGAACATCAGCAGGAGAGGACTCTTTAAAGTAGAGACACTACATACTGATATACACCTGAACATCAGCAGGGGATAACTCTTTAAAGTAGAGACACTACATACTGATATACACCTGAACATCAGCAGGAGAGGACTCTTTAAAGTAGAGACACTACATACTGATATACACCTGAACATCAGCAGGGGAGAACTCTTTAAAGTAGAGACACTACATACTGATATACACCTGAACATCAGCAGGAGAGGACTCTTTAAAGACACTACATACTGATATACACCTGAACATCAGCAGGAGAGGACTCTTTAAAGTAGAGACACTACATACTGATATACACCTGAACATCAGCAGGAGAGGACACCAAATTTCAAAATTGTAACCACTATTAAAAGCACGTTCAAACCCTAACATACATCTATCGAGCTACATCTAAAAGACAATTTGAGAAACAATCAAAACTTCTGATTCTCCAACACTGAGCGCCTCTTTTCAATCCTTGATGACTTTCATATAGTCATATTTTACAGAGACTTTCCATTCCACTTTGCTCTCCGCTCCTCGGCCAGACACAGGAATGACTTTCCTCATGGAGGGAGAGTTTATGACCACCTGCCACATGATCACATCGCTCTCTCTCGGACACCATTTTATGGATGTGATGCGTCAGGCAAGAAAAAGGAGTATTTCCCAGGTGTGTCGCAAGAGAAGACAAGCAGTGTGATGAGAACTCTTGGCGAATAAGAAAGCTCTGATTCATTTCTACAAGGTATAGCGATGCAATAATGAAGTGCTCTCATTTTCTCTGTGACAGAACAAAATGCCCTTGGATTATGCTTTAAACAAATACAGTGGTGCGTGAGGTAATGCTACCTGTTGTTAGTGCTTTTAACCTGTTGTGATGAAAGAGAAATACACATGTGCAGTGATGACCCTGAGATGTTTCCAGGTGAGATTAACTGTGATGTGCTGCATGTTGGTGAGGCAAAATATACGGGTTTTCTGATTTATTTATTTATTGAAAATGTAGCCGCTACATAAGTAAAAGATACATAATCAACCCGTGCCCAAAATGCCTTCAAAATAAAGCATAAACGTATATTAACCTAAATAATGACTAACTAAAGATGCTTTTACTGCAAACACAAACAGCCAGAAAATTCCTCTTTAGATTTTCACAATTTTCTCCATTGACATTGAAAAACATGCATATTATCGAGTAAACTTCTTCAATGTTACAATGTTGTCATTTGTTAAGCTATTTGGGCAACCAAAGCTTATCATTTGACTTTCTTCCAAAGCTTTTTGGCATTGAGGACTATTTCAAATAAAATATATATCATTTTTAAGTGCACCCATGTTTCATTTCTTTCCTGTTTGGCTCTTTATTATCATGCGGCCCAACAGTTTGAATGTCACCTCCAAACGCTACAAAAGCCCTGAAAACACCTCAAGACCATCTCTGAAAAATGTTGATGTTTCTAGTTTTATGTGTTTATGATTTAGGCACTGCAATACCAGTTGAGGACATTAGATGTTTTTTGTATCGGCTAAATCATAAAGGAATAAATCAGAAAACTAACTCAAGGTACAACGGCAGCTGAGACACCAGATACCGACTGTTACGCAGGGAAATGATCCAATGTCAAACAAGAACATACTCAATGTTAATATCATATATTTGTGCATTTGATTTCCTCTGGGTTCAAATAATCCAAAAGCACAATCAACAATGGTTTAACCCATAATGCTTTGCTGCTTTTCGGGGCTTCCCCTGCGTAAGACTCACTATCAGGCGCATCAGAGGCAGCTTAATTCCCTTTAGGGTGTTTTTTAAGATCCAAATTGTGAAAGAATCTGCTGAAATGAAGAGGATGTTGGTCCGTCTGTATTGTGCTCCAGGTGGAAAATAAGCCGTCATGTGACTTTTGTGTTTGAGATGCTTCATCATGTTCAAAAGACATGATTATGTGTAATGCTTACAGGGGTGGCGAATGAAAACCAAAGTGATATGATGAAATACAAATGTTTTTAACTCGGGAGAGGCAGCAGGGTAATAACAGTTAAACCATGGTTCATTGTGCTTTTGGATTGCTGGAACTGGAGAGGAAACACAACGTTATTCTTGTCTGCATAATGGATCATTTCCCTGCGTAAGACTCGCTATCTGGTGCCTTTTGGTTCCTTTCTGTTGTATTTATTTATGATACCACTTGAGGAGTGAGGACACGTCTGGTGCCATCCATTAGTGTATTCTAACTGTATTTGTGTCGTTGTGTTTTGTACCCATTCATTGGTATTTTCACATTTATCTTGTCCTTTTACTATAAGCTCAGATATGTTTGTAGTTGTTACATTATCACTCATGTTGGTTTGTGAAGCCCTCTGAGACAAATGTGTGAATCCCAATCTCTATTCAATCTTTATTTATATCCTGCTTTAAAGGTCCCCTATTATACTGTTCTTCATCAATATATCACAGGTCTCAGATATATACAGAGCCTGTCTCTGATTGGCTGAAACGCCAAACAGATCTTTGCAGCATTACCCATAATCCCCTCTGTTTCAGCCCTGTTTCCAAAGTGCTGATTCTCTGTCTGTTACTTCAGATGAAAATAAGGAGCCCCTCCCCACGCCCCTCTGAGAGAGATTTGGTTACAAAGAACTCAATGGTGCTCTAGGAGGAGATTCAGGTGACAAGGGGGGGGGGGGGGTTACCTTGGTTGCTGATTGGCTAATGGTTACACAAGCCAACACATCGTTATGACATCATAAAGTGGCCGAAATCTGATCAGCTCATTTTCAGACAGGTTTTTATAGAAATGGATCAAAAAGAGAGAGAATCTTTGTTCCTGAAACTTTCAGAGTCTCTTTCCACAGAGGGGACACATGTTGATGTAGAAGAGACATGAAGAAGAGGGGACACATGTTGATGTAGAAGAGACATGAAGAAGAGGGGACACATGTTGATGTAGAAGAGACATGAAGAAGAGGGGACACATGTTGATGTAGAAGAGACATGAAGAAGAGGGGACACATGTTGATGTAGAAGAGACATGAAGAAGAAGGGACACATGTTGATGTAGAAGAGACATGAAGAAGAGGGTACACATGTTGATGTAGAAGAGACATGAAGAAGAGGGGACACATGTTGATGTAGAAGAGACATGAAGAAGAAGGGACACATATTGATGTAGAAGAGACATGAAGAAGAGGGTACACATGTTGATGTAGAAGAGACATGAAGAAGAAGGGACACATGTTGATGTAGAAGAGACATGAAGAAGAGGGGACACATGTTGATGTAGAAGAGACATGAAGAAGAGGGGACACATGTTGATGTAGAAGAGACATGAAGAAGAGGGGACACATGTTGATGTAGAAGAGACATGAAGAAGAGGGGACACATGTTGATGTAGAAGAGACATGAAGAAGAAGGGACACATGTTGATGTAGAAGAGACATGAAGAAGAGGGGACACATGTTGATGTAGAAGAGACATGAAGAAGAGGGGACACATGTTGATGTAGAAGAGACATGAAGAAGAGGGGACACATGTTGATGTAGAAGAGACATGAAGAAGAGGGGACACATGTTGATGTAGAAGAGACATGAAGAAGAAGGGACACATGTTGATGTAGAAGAGACATGAAGAAGAGGGGACACATGTTGATGTAGAAGAGACATGAAGAAGAGGGGACACATGTTGATGTAGAAGAGACATGAAGAAGAGGGGACACATGTTGATGTAGAAGAGACATGAAGAAGAGGGGACACATGTTGATGTAGAAGAGACATGAAGAAGAGGGGACACATGTTGATGTAGAAGAGACATGAAGAAGAGGGGACACATGTTGATGTAGAAGAGACATGAAGAAGAAGGGACACATATTGATGTAGAAGAGACATGAAGAAGAGGGTACACATGTTGATGTAGAAGAGACATGAAGAAGAAGGGACACATGTTGATGTAGAAGAGACATGAAGAAGAGGGGACACATGTTGATGTAGAAGAGACATGAAGAAGAGGGGACACATGTTGATGTAGAAGAGACATGAAGAAGAGGGGACACATGTTGATGTAGAAGAGACATGAAGAAGAAGGGACACATGTTGATGTAGAAGAGACATGAAGAAGAGGGGACACATGTTGATGTAGAAGAGACATGAAGAAGAGGGGACACATGTTGATGTAGAAGAGACATGAAGAAGAGGGGACACATGTTGATGTAGAAGAGACATGAAGAAGAGGGGACACATGTTGATGTAGAAGAGACATGGAGAAGAGGGGACACATGTTGATGTAGAAGAGACATGAAGAAGAGGGGACACATGTTGATGTAGAAGAGACATGAAGAAGAGGGGACACATGTTGATGTAGAAGAGACATGAAGAAGAGGGGACACATGTTGATGTAGAAGAGACATGAAGAAGAGGGGACACATGTTGATGTAGAAGAGACATGGAGAAGAGGGGACACATGTTGATGTAGAAGAGCCATGAAGAAGAGGGGACACATGTTGATGTAAAGAGACATGAAGAAGAGGGGACACATGTTGATGTAGAAGAGACATGAAGAAGAGGGGACACATGTTGATGTAGATGAGACATGAAGAAGAGGGGACACATGTTGATGTAGAAGAGACATGAAGAAGAGGGGACACATGTTGATGTAGAAGAGACATGAAGAAGAGGGGACACATGTTGATGTAGAAGAGACAAGTGGATTTTGCATAATAGGTGACCTTTAACTCCACACACTGACACCCACCTGTCCAGCGCGATGGCCGTCATGGAGTAGATGCTCGCGAACACCGCGGCCACCGGGAAGAAGTTGTGGAAGCGGCAGTAAATCAGGCCGAAGTACCACTCGTTGTGCACGGCGTAGGTGAAGTTGATGACGGTGTTAAAAGCGGACATGGAGGCTTCCGCGAACGCCAGGTTGAGGAGGAAATAATTGGTCACAGTCCTCATGCGTTTGTGAGCCATAATAATCCAGATCACCGTAACGTTGCCCACCACGGACACGATCACTATGGAGCTGTACGCGATGGCCCACAGCGCGATCTTCCACGCGGGCTGCACGAACTGGTTCCAGTACTCGGTCCCGTTGGTGGAGTTGGTGGGGATAGTGGGGCTGTCGGTGATGTTGAAAAGAGGATCCATTGCGCTGGTTGGAAAGTCTAAAAACCGGTGGAGAACAACAATCTAATTCATTGCTCAAAGAAGTTCAAAGTTTCAGAAATGCGTGCGAGGTTCCCGTACCCTTCACTGGGTTTGAAATAATAAATCCAGTGTTCAGAATAGTGGATCTGTTGCTATGTAACACCTTTGGCTGTGCGTAAAAGCGAAAACGCGCCTTTTACGCGCATTGCAGCACAAGTCTGTGATCCGCTCACTGTTCACACACACTTATCCCCCTCTCTCTCTCTAACACACACACGCTCTCCTTCTCTCTCTTTTCTACCGAGAGCCAATAGGCAGCCTCTTCACAGTAATTATGAATATGGATGAAGGTATATCATTTCTTCCATTCCGCAGGATTATCATGCCTTAAATACCTCTCATCTGATTAAATGGGCAAGAGAATAGTGTAAACAAATTAACTAAATGAAACCTAGTTGACTTCTTAAATAATGACTAATATCATTTTCTTTGTTAGAGGTTTATGTGTAAATATCCAAATCAGGCTTTGCTTTATTAAATAGAAATGTATGATGCAAAAGAGTTACATCGACCCAAAACACTTTTATAAAAACTTCCACTCTTTATTGTCCCCCGGTCTCCCAGCTGTGTGCGTCACTCTTTAGTGTCCCCTGGTCTCCCAGCTGTGTGCGTCACTCTTTAGTGTCCCCTGGTCTCCCAGCTGTGTGCTTCACTCTTTATTGTCCCCCTGGTCTCCCAGCTGTGTGCGTCACTCTTTAGTGTCCCCTGGTCTCCCAGCTGTGTGCGTCACTCTTTAGTGTCCCCCGGTCTCCCAGCTGTGTGCATCACTCTTTAGTGTCCCCTGGTCTCCCAGCTGTGTGCGTCACTCTGCAGTGTCTCCTGGTCTCCCAGCTGTGTGCGTCACTCTTTAGTGTCCCCTGATCTCCCAGCTGTGTGCGTCACTCTTTAGTGTCCCATGGTCTCCCAGCTGTGTGCGTCACTCTTTAGTGTCCCCCGGTCTCCCAGATGTGTGCATCACTCTTTAGTGTCCCCTGGTCTCCCAGCTGTGTGCGTCACTCTGTAGTGTCTCCTGGTCTCCCAGCTGTGTGCGTCACTCTTTAGTGTCCCCTGATCTCCCAGCTGTGTGCGTCACTCTTTAGTGTCCCCTGGACACTCTGTAGTGTCCACTGGTCTCCCAGCTGTGTGCTTCACTCTTTATTGTCCCCCTGGTCTCCCAGCTGTGTGCGTCACTCTGTAGTGTCCCCTGGTCTCCCAGCTGTGTGCGTCACTCTTTAGTGTCCCCTGGTCTCCCAGCTGTGTGTGTCACTCTTTAGTGTCCCCTGGTCTCACAGCTGTGTGCGTCACTCTTTAGTGTCCCCTGATCTCCCAGCTGTGTGCGTCACTCTTTAGTGTCCCCTGGACACTCTGTAGTGTCCACTGGTCTCCCAGCTGTGTGCTTCACTCTTTATTGTCCCCCTGGTCTCCCAGCTGTGTGCGTCACTCTGTAGTGTCCCCTGGTCTCCCAGCTGTGTGCGTCACTCTTTAGTGTCCCCTGGTCTCCCAGCTGTGTGTGTCACTCTTTAGTGTCCCCTGGTCTCACAGCTGTGTGCGTCACTCTTTAGTGTCCCCTGGTCTCCCAGCTGTGTGCATCACTCTTTAGTGTCCCCTGGTATCCCAGCTGTGTGCATCACTCTTTAGTGTCCCCTGGTCTCCCAGCTGTGTGCGTCACTCTTTAGTGTCCCCTGGTCTCCCAGCTGTGTGTGTCACTCTTTAGTGTCCCCTTGTCTCCCAGCTGTGTGCGTCACTCTTTATTGTCCCCTGGTCTCCCTGCTGTGTGCATCACTCTTTAGTGTCCCCTGGTCTCCCAGCTGTGTGCATCACTCTTTAGTGTCCCCTGGTATCCCAGCTGTGTGCATCACTCTTTAGTGTCCCCTGGTCTCCCAGCTGTGTGCGTCACTCTTTAGTGTCCCCTGGTCTCCCAGCTGTGTGTGTCACTCTTTAGTGTCCCCTTGTCTCCCAGCTGTGTGCGTCACTCTTTATTGTCCCCTGGTCTCCCTGCTGTGTGCATCACTCTTTAGTGTCCCCTGGTATCCCAACTGTATGCATCACTCTTTAGTGTCCCCTGGTCTCCCAGCTGTGTGCGTCACTCTTTAGTGTCCCCTGGTCTCCCAGCTGTGTGTGTCACTCTTTAGTGTCCCCTTGTCTCCCAGCTGTGTGCGTCACTCTTTAGTGTCCCTTGGTCTCCCTGCTGTGTGCATCACTCTTTAGTGTCCCCTGGTATCCCAACTGTGTGCATCACTCTTTAGTGTCCCCTGGTCTCCAGCTGCTCATGTCTCCTCAAGTTGCTGAATGTTCTCTAAATGCTGCATGTGTTGTCAAGTTGCTGAAGATGTTTCTTCATGTGTTTTTATATCTGCATCGTTTCTGAAGCTGCAGCGTGTTCTGAAATCTTGTGTTTGCACATACAATCGAGGCTTTATCTAATGCTACCATTTGGGGATTTAGGAGAAATCTACAGACACAAATAGACTAGTTAATAGAATTAACTCCTATATTTAGATTTTTGAGTGAAGACATATTATGGAAGCAAAATAGCCAGACACCTATAATTAGCCAGCGCATGAAACACACACGTTCCCCTCTAATGTCCCCCCATGTTTTAGACATGTTGTAATGAAGTGTCTCCGTTATAATGTCTTCCCGCTCACTGCCCCCTCTTGTGGATTTACAGTCAGTGCACGTGCTTCAGTTGATTTACAGGAAGTGAACACACACACAGTGATAAAATCAATTACAGTAATGGAGCATGCTTCAGAGACGGTTCCTTTACATGTTTTGTAATAAACATCGTATAGTAATAACACTCCCCGACACCTTGTATAAACTCAACAATAATGACTGCACTCATGAAAGGAAAACCTGCAACAGATGTTTATCGGTGATGCCTTTACCTTGAACAGCAGACTTTTTGATTTTAATTCAAATATATTTTTAGAGTTTCTTTGTATATTTCTATCGTAATTTCTTCCAAACAATTTTTACATTAAACACAGATTCACAATTCACTAAGATCAACAACAATATCATCTTCAGAGAGTTGGTTCAAACCGGGAAGAGGTGGACGAAGTACCCACATCCTTTACTTAAGCAATACATAATAATACAACAAAAAGAGGTTTAGAAAATACAGGAATTAAAGAAGACATATCTTAAACCGCTTGTTGTAATAACATGTAAATATGTGGACTTTTAACATATGCACAGACAAATGTTTATCCTAATAAATACATTTCTATATATAAATGAAGGCAAGACACCTGTTCAGATCAGCCTGTAGAGCTACATGTTCCCTGTTACTGTCCTTTTGTGTCGTTTTTAAGTATATTTTCTAAATTGTTAGGGGTCCTTGGGTGCTTTGAAAGGCGCCTCTAAAACACAGAAAACATATATTATTTCCAGAGCTCATACATACAGGATTTAAGAGCAAGGCTGCCTCCCTGGACTTCCTCAAATCATCATTAAAAACTCACTTGTTCCCCGTGGCCTTTGACCCCTAACCCCTGCTTCCATTTATTTTTACTTCATTATTTGCCCTATTTGTTTGTTGGTTTGTTTTTTTGTCTGTCCTTACACCATGTGAAGCGTCCTTGGGTCCCGTGAAAGGCGCTATACAAATTTAATCTTTTATTATTATTATTATTATTAACTAAATAAAAAAAATGTATTTTCTAACAAAATAATACAATTTCTGCCAGTTTTAAATTCTCCAGATTCCGTACACATTTCCAATTGTTTAAATACCCTCATGAATAAATGCACACAGTTGCTCCATTGCCCACAGTATAATATTCCATAGTTAAAGCCACAACATGATTAGCATTCAGCAGCAGGAGGAGGCGATCTTCGCACCCAGAGGATCCGTCACACAGCAAGTAACCATGGGAAGAATGTTGGAAAAAGAACAGACACTTTTCTTTCGTCAGGCCATAATTTAGCACGACAAACAGAGCGCAGAACATCATGCAGTTCACATCCGACACACTCCACTTTCCTCTCCCTCGCTCTCCTCGTCCTCTCATCTTCATCGCCTGCAGGCACCAGCTTTCATGCAGCCTTGTTCCGAGTTAATACCAGATTACCCAGAACCCCCTGTTCCTCTTGTGGGTCCTCGTGAGGTTCTTCAACTAAAAACAGACGAAGAAATGCTGTGTGTGAAGACAATGTTTTTCTAACCTGTTATGCTCTTAAGCTTTTTAATACCATTCAATATGTTCCTTAGATCACTTTTTATTTCATTGCATTTTGAAGCACCTTGAGATGACGTTGTTTTAAAGTGTGCTATATAAATCAAATGTATTATTATTAAAATGTATTCAATTGAGGATGAGAAAAAGGTGTCAGTAGAGCATTTCTCCATCTGTCCAAAGAACTTGGTCCAGAGACACAATTCTTGCCCAAATTTCGCTAAAATACCACATTGTTTTCACCTAATGTTGGTGGCCTCTGTCTGTAGGTATACTATATAATGTAATGTCTCCTTTTCACATGCCGTCAGCGATCTGACTCCTACCTCAATGACCCCGGCAAAACACCAATCAAAATGCTTATCTCCTCCTACGATGATCCCGATGATACAGATGGTGTCACGGTGATTCTGGTCCTCCAGCAGAATCAAATCAAATCAAGTTTTATTTATATAGCACATTTTTAAACGATTTTTGGTCGAGCCAAAGTGCTGTACATATAATGAAAAATACCCCACAGTAAAGACACTTTACAGCAAATACAACAGCACAGTTTGTGCAGAATATCAAGGACAGCTTCTCTCCAGGGATCCATCACAGCTGTCTGCGGAGGAAAAGCTAAAGAGGTGAACACACGCTGAAAAGATATACTTTCCCATTTCCCTATTTACATCTGCTCCCTGTTGCACTGCACATCCATGACAATTGAATAACCTGTAGCTCTATTCCCCTTCTGCTTTGCCAGCTCTCAGGCACTTCCACATAGCCTTATTATGTGTTGGTACTGCCGGTAAAAGCACAAATGCTATAACGCCAGCAGCTTTATAAACCTTTACTTGCCAAAGAAACAGCTGTTAAGCTTTTTTAATGAACTGTTATTAAGAACTAAAACATATCCAGGCGAGAAACTCACCATTTAGATTATCAATATGTGATTCATTTATCCAAATAACGCGTTTTGGGGAATTTATGTCAATGTTTGCTGGCTGTATTAGAGCAACTCGACTTTACAAAAAAAAAGTTTTTATAACTACTCTCACTACATATACATTCTAATTCCAATTGAGAGAGCCACCAATGTGCTAATAGCTAGCTAGACAGCTAACGTTCGCTAACTAGACAGAGTGATAGCTCCATGGGAGAGATAGATATATAGCTGACGTTTGTTAGCCAGCTTTTTATATAGCTCACACTCACGAGTTGGTTGATTGCAAATATTAGCTATCTGGCTAACTAGCGAATGTAAGCTATAAACATCACACTGACAGAATGAATGACTCATCACGCCCAACATTAGCCACCTTTAGCTTAGCGTGGTGACGTGAAGTCATGTGACCGTGCTGTAGTTCCTTTATAGCCCAACGTTAGCCACCTTTAGCTTAGCGGTGGTGACGTGAAGTCATGTGACCGTGCTGTAGTTCCTTTATAGCCCAATGTTAGCCACCTTTAGTTTAGCGGTGGTGACGTGAAGTCATGTGACCGTGCTGTAGTTCCTTTATAGCCCAACATTAGCCTCCTTTAGCTTAGCGGTGGTGACGTGAAGTCATGTGACCGTGCTGTAGTTCCTTTATAGCCCAAAATTAGCCTCCTTTAGCTTAGCGGTGGTGACGTGAAGTCATGTGACCGTGCTGTAGCTCCTTTATAGCCCAACATTAGCCACCTTTAGCTTAGCGTGGTGACGTGAAGTCATGTGACCGTGCTGTAGTTCCTTTATAGCCCAAAATTAGCCTCCTTTAGCTTAGCGGTGGTGACGTGAAGTCATGTGACCGTGCTGTAGCTCCTTTATAGCCCAACATTAGCCACCTTTAGCTTAGCGGTGGTGACGTGAAGTCATGTGACCGTGCTGTAGTTCCTTTATAGCCCAACGTTAGCCACCTTTAGCTTAGCGGTGGTGACGTGAAGTCATGTGACCGTGCTGTAGTTCCTTTATAGCCCAATGTTAGCCACCTTTAGCTTAGCGGTGGTGACGTGAAGTCATGTGACCGTGCTGTAGTTCCTTTTTAGCCCAACATTAGCCTCCTGTAGCTTAGCGGTGGTGACGTGAAGTCATGTGACCGTGCTGTAGTTCCTTTATAGCCCAAAATTAGCCTCCTTTAGCTTAGCGGTGGTGACGTGAAGTCATGTGACCGTGCTGTAGCTCCTTTATAGCCCAACATTAGCCACCTTTAGCTTAGCGGTGGTGACGTGAAGTTATGTGACCGTGGTGTAGCTCCTTTATAGCCCAACATTAGCCACCTTTAGCTTAGCGGTGGTGACGTGAAGTCAAGTGACCGTGCTGTAGTTCCTTTACAGCCCAACATTAGCTTTTTACTTCAGAAATCAAGTGGTGTTAATATGTGGAGATTATCTTGCTGAACTAAACGTGTAAATATCTTAAACGTTTGTTGGACACAGAGATTATTTTCTGCAATAATCCAAAATCACATGGAGAAATCCCTTTGGATTTTGGTGCATTTTGCCATTTTGTCTTTTTCTCCTCCAATAATCAATATGCCACTTATGATACATCTTCATCTGTCCGATATATTAAAGATTATATTTAGACTAAATAGTTGAATTAAAATGTCACTTTTTATTAAAAGGGCTTTATAGCTGCTAGTTATTGAAGAATGCCAGGTAAAATAAATATATCACTCAAGGGCTTTTTTCTCGATCCAATCACAGCTAACAGAAAAACAAGTTAGTTGTAGGTGATGCAGACGAGGACGATGATGAAGACGATTTGTTTACTTCACCTCTCCTCTGATGATTTAATGATCACAATCAGGCTGCTGAAGTTAATGGAGACACTTTGATGCTACTGATTCCTGGTTCCAGGAAAAACATTTCTATTTTTCAAAGTTATAGAAAAGCTATTTTTCCCTCCATGGCAGCGTGAATGAGTCCCAGGAGACGGTAACAACAGCAGGTAAAAAGAAAGAGTTCTGCAATAATATTTTATTTATCCCGAAAAATTGGGTTCTGTTGCTTTGTTTTTAATAAAGAATAACAATAACAAACGTTTATTTAAAGAGTCCTCTCCTGCTGATGTTCTGGTGTATATCAGTATGTAGTGTCTCTACTTTAAAGAGTCCTCTCCTGCTGATGTTCAGGTGTATATCAGTATGTGGTGTCTCTACTTTAAAGAGTCCTCTCCTGCTGATGTCCAGGTGTATATCAGTATGTAGTGTCTCTACTTTAAAGAGTCCTCTCCTGCTGATGTTCAGGTGTATATCAGTATGTAGTGTCTCTACTTTAAAGAGTCCTCTCCTGCTGATGTTCAGGTGTATATCAGTATGTAGTGTCTCTACTTTAAAGAGTCCTCTCCTGCTGATGTTCAGGTGTATATCAGTATGTAGTGTCTCTACTTTAAAGAGTCCTCTCCTGCTGATGTTCAGGTGTATATCAGTATGTAGTGTCTCTACTTTAAAGAGTCCTCTCCTGCTGATGTTCAGGTGTATATCAGTATGTAGTGTCTCTACTTTAAAGAGTCCTCTCCTGCTGATGTTCAGGTGTATATCAGTATGTAGTGTCTCTACTTTAAAGAGTCCTCTCCTGCTGATGTTCAGGTGTATATCAGTATGTAGTCAAATCAAATCAAATTGTATTTGTAGACTACATTTAAAAACGATTTTGGTCGAGCCAAAGTGCTGTACATGTAATTTAAACACATAAAAACACATTACATCACAATAAAAGACAATAAATCACAACAGATAAAGCAACACATTGAACAGTCAGGAGTCGTGACCCCACTCTAACTAGAAAGCCAGAGAGAAGTAGTAAGTCTTCAGTGTGGATTTAAAAGCCCCTAGGGTCTGGGCAGACCTCACATGGAGGGGAAGAGTGTTCCAGAGCCTGGGGCCAGCTGCTGCGAAGGCTCGGTGCCCTCGGGTTTTGAGCCTGGTCTTAGGCACTACCAGCAGTAGCTGGTCAGCAGATCTTAAGGCTCTGCCTGGGGTGTAGCGCTGGAGGAGTTCAGCTATATAGGCCGGAGCCAGCCCATTTGGTGCTTTAAAAACAAATAAAAGGATTTAAAAATCAATTCTGAACCGGACTGGAAGCCAGTGTAGTGAGGCCAGAATTGGGGTGATGTGGTCACGCTTTTTGTGGCCAGTCAGGAGACGTGCAGCTGCGTTTTGGACTAGCTGCAGGCGTTTAATTGATGCCTGGTCCATACCCACATACAGAGCGTTACAATAGTCCAGTCTTGAGGTCACAAAGGCGTTAATAACCCTTTCCAGGTCTTTAAAAGATAAATACGACTTGATTTTGGCCAATAGTCTTATTTTAAAAAAGCAGGATTTTACTACGGTGCTGACCTGCTTGTCGAATTTAAAAGTGCTATTGAAGGTCACTCCAAGGTTCATGACAGAGGGGAGGATGTTTTTACTTAGGGAGCCCAGAATATCAACCGGAGAGGCTGGAGGTTGGGGTCCAAAAAAGATTACCTCGGTCTTACTCTCATTGAGGTTGAGGAAGTTTTTGCTCAGCCAGGATTTTATCTCTGTTAAGCAGTCCTTCAACTGCTGTAGTGAGTTGACATTTGCTTTGAGAGGCAGATAGATCTGTACATCGTCCGCGTAGCAGTGGAAGGGAATATTGTGTTTCGTAAGAATTGAACCTAGGGGCAGTATGTACAGTAAAAAGAGGATGGGGCCCAGAATTGAGCCTTGGGGGACCCCACAGGTAAGAGGGGCTTTGGCAGAGGAGAAGGCACCTAGCTGCACTAAAAAGCTACGGTCTGTCAGGTAAGACCTGAACCATGCAAGGGCAGAGCCTGTGATGCCTGTGTCTCTACTTTAAAGAGTCCTCTCCTGCTGATGTTCAGGTGTATATCAGTATGTAGTGTCTCTACTTTAAAGAGTCCTCTCCTGCTGATGTTCAGGTGTATATCAGTATGTAGTGTCTCTACTTTAAAGAGTCCTCTCCTGCTGATGTTCAGGTGTATATCAGTATGTAGTGTCTCTACTTTAAAGAGTCCTCTCCTGCTGATGTTCAGGTGTATATCAGTATGTAGTGTCTCTACTTTAAAGAGTCCTCTCCTGCTGATGTTCAGGTGTATATGTAGTGTCTCTACTTTAAAGAGTCCTCTCCTGCTGATGTTCAGCCGTATATCAGTATGTAGTGTCTCTACTTTAAAGAGTCCTCTCCTGCTGATGTTCAGGTGTATATCAGCATGTAGTGTCTCTACTTTAAAGAGTCCTCTCCTGCTGATGTTCAGGTGTATATCAGCATGTGGTGTCTCTACTTTAAAGAGTCCTCTCCTGCTGATGTTCAGGTGTTTATCAGTATGTAGTGTCTCTACTTTAAAGAGTCCTCTCCTGCTGATGGTCAGGTGTTTATCAGTATGTAGTGTCTCTACTTTAAAGAGTCCTCTCCTGCTGATGTTCAGCCGTATATCAGTATGTAGTGTCTCTACTTTAAAGAGTCCTCTCCTGCTGATGTTCAGGTGTATATCAGCATGTGGTGTCTCTACTTTAAAGAGTCCTCTCCTGCTGATGTTCAGGTGTTTATCAGTATGTAGTGTCTCTACTTTAAAGAGTCCTCTCCTGCTGATGGTCAGGTGTTTATCAGTATGTAGTGTCTCTACTTTAAAGAGTCCTCTCCTGCTGATGGTCAGGTGTTTATCAGTATGTAGTGTCTCTACTTTAAAGAGTCCTCTCCTGCTGATGTTCAGGTGTATATCAGTATGTAGTGTCTCTACTTTAAAGAGTCCTCTCCTGCTGATGTTCAGGTGTATATCAGCATGTAGTGTCTCTACTTTAAAGAGTCCTCTCCTGCTGATGTTCAGGTGTATATCAGCATGTGGTGTCTCTACTTTAAAGAGTCCTCTCCTGCTGATGTTCAGGTGTTTATCAGTATGTAGTGTCTCTACTTTAAAGAGTCCTCTCCTGCTGATGGTCAGGTGTTTATCAGTATGTAGTGTCTCTACTTTAAAGAGTCCTCTCCTGCTGATGTTCAGC
>CM053247.1:44530500-44543000 GCA_028583405.1 Pogonophryne albipinna | reverse complement strand
TTTTGGCTATTTCACCCGGTTTCTACTGGGGACATTGCCCTGTCTCGGGCCCCCCCCCCCCCCACGGCCTTTGTCCAGCCGCCCTCCCCCCCACTCATCCGTATATTAACGGATTTTGACCATTTTTGTTGCATTTTTCTCCTCTCCTCTCACTGATCGAATGGCAAACGCAACCCACTGTCGGAGGGCCACCGCGCCGGCCCGGCCTATGTGCCGGTGCTCTGGCGGTCGGTTCCTCCGAACTGCGGGTTCGACTCTGATGGCCGGGAGGGTGTGCTGCGTTGGGGTGGGGGACTTCCCCCACTCTGCGTGTCTCTTCCTTCCCGGGCCGGCCGATATGAAGCGTGACCAAGACGCACCGTACAGGGGTCCCACGGGTCCCGCAGCGGGGTGAAGGTTCCCAGCTGGAACCTCCCCACCTCCGCCGCGGTGCACCCGGCAAACACGGTTGTTTCTCGAACCTTCCACTGTTGTCTAGCGGGTGTAACTAAAATACATGATGTCGTATGTATATATATAAATACATATATATCTATATAGATAATAAGTGTCAGTACGATTTTATTTTGTATTTGCGTGCATTTCCTGTTCGGAAAGTGGCGCTGCGGCTGTACTGATAGTAACAACAATACAAGGTGTCCGTATATATCAATATATATATAGATATATACATATGTATATAATAAGTGTCACGGCAGCGGCGGCTCGTCTGGTCTTCAACCTTCCTAAATTCTCCCACACCACGCCGCTCCTCTGCTCCCTTCACTGGCTTCCGGTAACTGCTAGAATCCACTTCAAGACACTGGTACTTGCGTACCATGCTGCGAATGGATCTGGCCCTTCCTACATCCAGGACATGGTTAAACCGTACACCCCAGCACGTGCACTCCGCTCTGCATCAACCAAACGGCTCGCTGCACCCTCGCTGCCAAGGGGACCCAAGTTCCCATCAGCAAAAACACGTGGGTTTGCTATCCTGGCTCCAAAATGGTGGAATGAGCTCCCCATTGACATCAGGACAGCAGATAGCTTACACACCTTCCGGCGCAGACTGAAAACTCATCTCTTTCGACTCCACTTCGAGCAATAGAACTATTAACAAAGCACTTATATACTAATAAAGGACTGGCTTACCTAAAGCCAGTTGAGCAGCACTTGAAATGTTTGGCTCGATGAAACCTGATGTACTTATGATTCTGTTTTCTTCAAGGTTGCTTCCTGGTCGATTGTACTTATTGTAAGTCGCTTTAGATAAAAGCGTCAGCTAAATGCAATGTAATGTAATGTAATGTCACGATCCGTCAAGATCCGATTTTATTTTGTATTTGCGTGTATTTCCTGTTTGGAAAGGGGCACTGTACTGATAGTGGTGATTTTATTTTGGAATTCTTAGCGTGCACTTCCTGTCCTGAGAGTGGAGGTGTCCTGCGAGTGGAGGTCTGCACCGGAACTGTCCTGAGAGTGGAGGTCTGCAGGCAGACCCCTCTCGCAAAAACAGGGCTGGAAAAGAGCAAATAGAGCGAAATGAGGCATGGCTAAAATGCATGATCTGTTTGGTATTTTGAAAAAAAACTTCACAGCCATGTTTTATATAGGTATGGCCCTACAATATATGTTTGAAATATAGCATGATGGGTCCACTTTAAAGTGTGAGTCAAGAGTGGAAAAAGGGCTTTGAGAGGTCGCAAAAGACAGAAAAAGCGTAGCAAAACAGAATCTATTTACAGACATATTTCCTTTCATTTTAAAACCTGTAGTCTTTACACTCAACAGACACTGACTCACCATCAATTCAGCCAGTTTATCAGACTCTATGTAGCTCCCTCTGGAGCCACAAAAGGCTTCACACAACTCATTTTCACATATGCAGTAAAACTCCTGAGCCGCAAACACACTTTAAATATAAAATCAGCTGTCCCCTTCCTCTCTTCAGTAGAAAGTACATCACACACATTATTAAGTTTTCCTACTGGTGGTAGAGTTAGTCTGTCTCATAACTGGAAGTGTTTGTCAGTGTATCTGAAATGACTAGGTTAGCTACGTTAGCTAGCTAGCTTACAGCAGATCTGCAGTGACATCAGAAGGAGTCATGTGACCACTTTGTTAAAATAAGACCATCAAACATTTGAAGTCATAATCCAACAACAGAGACAGTTGTTCAATTTTATAATCCTGAACGTTACCAAGCGCTCCGTCCCAGCTGTGTGCATCACTTTTTAGTGTCCCCTGGTCCCCCAGCTGTGTGCGTCACCTTTTAGTGTCCCCTTGTCTCCCAGCTGTGTGCGTCACCTTTTAGTGTCCCCTTGTCTCCCAGCTGTGTGCGTCACTTTTTAGTGTCCCCTTGTCTCCCAGCTGTGTGCGTCACTTTTGAGTGTCCCCTGGTCTCCCAGCTGTGTGCGTCACTCTTTAGTGTCCCCTGGTCTCCCAGCTGTGTGCGTAACTCTTTAGTGTCCCCTTGTCTCCCAGCTGTGTGCGTCACTTTTTAGTGTCCCCTTGTCTCCCAGCTGTGTGCGTCACTTTTTAGTGTCCCCTTGTCTCCCAGCTGTGTGCGTCACTCTTTAGTGTCCCCTGGTCTCCCAGCTGTGTGCGTAACTCTTTAGTGTCCCCTGGTCTCCCAGCTGTGTGCGTCACTCTTTAGTGTCCCCTGGTCCCCCAGCTGTGGGCGTCACTCTTTAGTGTCCCCTGGTCTCCGTTGTATTTGAGCTTCTTGCAGCGTTTTGTATTTGCAGCGTTTGGTTTCTGCAGCTTTTAGTAAACGCTGCTCATGTCTCCTCAAGTTGCTGAATGTTCTCTAAATGCTGCATGTGTTGTCAAGTTGCTGAAGACGTTTCTTCATGTGTTTTTGGAACATTTGTGTTTTTATATCTGCGTTGTTTCTGAAGCTGCAGCACGTTTCTCCTGATGGAAGAGTTTTGGGTCGTTGTAAAGCGTTAGCGACCTAAAAAGAGCTAGTAGTGTAGCGACAGTAGTGTACAGTCATAATAACAAGTATAGATGCTAAAACACTTTTTGATGGATTACAGGACATAATATATCCCCTACACAGTTTCACTACATCAGCAGACGATGTCTAGTAGTTAATAATTGTCTCTCTGGAAACGTCCTCATTGGTCTCATCTCCACTGATGAAAAAATAATGTTTACAAAGCCAACGAGTAATGAAAAGTGGTTTTATAGAACTGATTACATTAGCATTGCTGTGTGCAGTGGAAATCAGACTCAATCTAACCAGCTAGATAAAACAGCGGAAATATATCATTCTGCCTCTGTATTGCCAAGATGGGAATTGCAAATGAGATTTTTAATGAAAGCTATTTATGCCCCTCTCAGTGTATAGCGACTGTGTGTGTGGCTCTGAGTTTGGAAATGAGTTTGGCAGAGCAAGTGTAGGATTCAGATGAGTTAACAGAACAAATGAGCTGCTTCCTGAATATAAACTCAGTCCATATGAACTGTCTCCGAGGCCCAGACACTTGAAGACATGTTTTAAATATCCAAAGGTTATTTCTGACCTTTTCCATTTTGATTGGCTTTCGGGCTAAGTGTTGTCCTACCTCCCACTGAAACTTAAAGTTCAGTTATTTGTGAAAGATGTGAGACTCTTAGATGGCTTGCTGCCAGCGTAATGGCATGAGGACGTGCACAGGGGTGACGGATTTAGTGCCTTCAACAAAGAACAATTAATTTACTGAGAAGCTGAAATGTGGGTCTTACTGAGAGGCACATGATCATTCATTCCTTTATTTGCTTTTGTCTTGTTCATGATCTCATGGGACTACAGTAGATGTAATCCCAGCATGCATTGGAACTACAGTGCATGGTAACACAATATATCCTGTGGATGAAAATTGGTTTTTGAATTGTCCTTTCAAGAGTGCCCTTCAAGTGGAGAAACCTTATCAATTGCCTTTTATGATGCCTTTACATTGAAAAAAAACGTATTTATTTTTGCGCTTTTCCAAGTGCTCAAAGCGCCTTACTTATCACATCTCTGCATGTGTGACCATTAAAGAGGGTTGCATCCCTCCAATTCTATAGTCTTTCTATAGGACATGTAAAACATTGAATACTGTGGACAATACCAACAGGAACCATTTAGGGTGAAGTGTCTTGCCCAACGGCATGTTGAGTGCAGTGGTGGTCAAGGTACCTGTTATGCCCCACCCTTAAAATGGCCCAAATGGGGCTAACAAAATTCCACCACTGACCCAAATAGAACACGAAATACACCTTTTAAAATCATCAAATCCACAGGATTTATTATAATCAACACATCAAATGTTTAAGTATCCATCCTAGGATGAGAGGCAGAAACACAGCAGTCCCCACACCAGAGGCCTCCCTCTTCTTCTGCTGCTGCACTGGAGCTTTTAAGCACTTCCTTCTCCAGGTGCACCTCGTCTGAACCTCGTTACAGCAATGCAGCACACCTGGGTAGAGGAACCAAAGGGAAAAAGAAACAAGGAATACATACAGCCGTAACAGTACCCTTTCAATGAGATGATGGAGAAAACATCAAGTTCCCTCTATGGTGCCGTTGCGGTGAAGAAAACATGATGGAAGGCCTTTTAAGATGCACTTCAAGTGGAGAAACATGATCAAATGCCCTCTAAATTGCCCCTCCAGTGGAGAAAACATGATGAAGTGCCCTTTGAGGTGTGCTTCCAGTGGAAACAACTGATGCCTTCTGAGATGCACTTCTAGTGGAGAAAACATGATAAAGGTCTCCATAGGATGTCTTTCCAGTGGAGACAACATTATCAATTGTCCACTATGGTGCCCTTCCACTTAAGAAATCTTGATAAAATGCCCCCTAAGATGCACCTCCAGTGGTGACACCATGATGAGGTGCCCTCTTTCATAACGTTTAAGTGGATTAGAGATGATAAAATAACCTTTATGATGCTCTGTCTTTGGAGAAAACCTGATGATGGCGCCACACTGTTTGCAGTCAGCCACCACAGCCTAAAGAAATACACTTACCTCATTAACATCACCTCACCACTGACCCCAATTACAACAGTATAAATACAATGATATCACTCACAACGCCTCCACCCCACACATCATATTAACAGTAAGTTAAATAACAAGATGCATCTCTTTCTATATCTCTCTATGAGAACATCTCAGAAGATGAAACACCTGTGCTGATGATCACCTGGGTAAACACGGCCAAGTGCATTAACCTATTTGTGAAAACATGAGTAACGTCACCAGATGCCATATATATCCATCAAGGGGTGGCAACAACAACAACAACTGATGCAACCAGAAGAAACAGGGATTAGCTGTGTTCCGACGACAAAGCAGAACCCCAGTAAATAATTTCTTTACTAGTTATTTTCAAAGCATGTTCCTCTGTCTTTCAAGTTTCAAGTCAGTAATCATGAACAGATGGAAACCAAATGTAATTAAATATATATTGTGTCTTTTAGTGACTATATGCTGTTACACAGTGTTAAAATGTCATCCTATGAGCTGCATATGCCCATGTATAGGTCCACACCTGTTTTGCTGATACAAGGCTTTTCTGACCTCAATGTCTGTTTTACTTTTAATAGTCTTATATTATTATGTTTTATTATTATTTTATTAATACCAAACATAGAGAAAGATATTTAAAATTATTCTATATTAACCATTTTATTCATTTGTATATATTTATTGTATTTTAATTGTATTTAGTAAATGAACATCATCATGCTAATCCAATTAGATAGTGATGATGTGTTCACTGCCCCTTTAAGACGGTAGTCAAAACAAAGCGTGGAATGTTTTTCCGGCCAAGCGGAAATGGTTATTGTTGCGGTCTTTACCAACGTTAGTATGTGGGAAATGAAGGGCTGCTATATATATAAAAAACAGCTAGCTCTGTTAAAAATCGTATTCCATTTCATTAGGAATATTTGATGTTTCGTTATTATCATTTTCCCTGAACTAACCGCTAGCTTGTTAGCATCAGCAGCCATGCCGTCCTATTCTGAATTAAGGAAAACAAACCACTTCTACTACTTCATCAAATTCACCTTAAATATCTACTCAATGCTGTTCTCGGTAAGTTTCCTGTGCATTTGTTCACGTTATTATAGCTATTTTAATCTACAACAGTGTCTGCTAATGGTAGCGGATGCGAAACACCCACTAGCATCACCTCGCCAAACCTCATCCATTAAACTGTGAATTTAATGTTTTATATTTTCCTTGCTTATGCACACTTGTTACCACATAATATGTTACATATTATGAATCTATACCATCTGTTGTACACATCGGCATGTATATCAGACAATGAGCACAACCATCTGGATCACAATTAGATTTTTAAACACGTATCTCCTCCATATAAAGCCTGTTTTCATCCACAGTTTTGGGCGTTTTTGGTTCAGCTTTTCTACAGATGTATTGAGATTAAAAGCCCCATGTTGGCTAAGTCTCATGCCGTATTCACCAGAAGTCTATAGTGATTAACATGTAAGTCATACTTTATGATATAAAATGTTTTTTGTTGATGTAGGGCCATGCTATGTTAAATTGTCATATTTTCTAATGGGATTTGGTGTGGAGTTTTGGGGATACTAGCTAGCAAGATGCATGGTTAGCCTGCAAGATAAACATCATGCATCCTCCTATTTGTTAATCCTTTCTTACTACAATCATTTTTGGCAATGTAATCATTAATTACAGTATAATTGGATGTTATTAATTGCATTTTTTATTGTTTTTATCAGTATTAATCGATCACTGGTAGCAAACAGCACGGTGGTGCAGGGCGTTGGATGCAGTTAAAGGGAAGGCTGTGGGCAAAGAGATCTGCCGACAGAAAAGAGGAACAGGCGGAAAAGCGCCTTTTATTATTGAGTTAAATCCAGCAGTGGTGTTAAAGTATTGTACTGAAGTACACTTTTGAGTATTTCCATTGTATGCTACTGTGTACTTCTATTCCTCTACAATTCAGAGGTAAATGATGTACTTCTACTCCACTAAATGTATTTTTAATTCCTTTAGTTACTTCACAGATCTGGATGAATGATGTGAAATCTAATCAAGTGATAAATCAGACTTTAGCTCCACCCGGAGTAAATCCACCAGCTACCCTGCAGTCTACAAAGTCATTCAAACTAGCTGCACCTTTACCAGCTTTGAGAACACTTTCATGATCAATCATTATAAAACATATCATATATATTATTCTGAAATGGACCAATCTGCACAACGACTACTTTTACTGTCTTTCACTATATTTTGATGAGAATACTTTTCTACTTTCACTTCAGGAACATTTTGAATGCAGTACTTTTACTGTAACAGAGTATTCCTACACTCTGGTACTTCTACTTTTACTCAAGTACAAGATCTGAGTACTTCTACTTTTACTCAAGTACAAGATCTGAGTACTTCTACTTTTACTCAAGTACAAGATCTGAGTACTTCTTCCACCTCTGCCATTCATGTTCATATTATGACTTCATATACTTTAATATTAATAATGCATGTGTGAAATGTTATTTAAAGTACTTAATATTAGTTAAATAAAGGTACATTTGGTGTGGGTATATAAAACCAGTTTAAAAACCATGTCCCGGCATGTTCAGAGCCTTCTGGTTCATTGGAATCAAGGTCAACAAACAGATATTTTTTTAAATAAAGTTCCCCTGCTCCTCACTACTCAAACTGTTTTTATTGGATGATAAAATAGGATTGTGGCAGGTGAAGACATTTAAATGATTTGATCCAACAAAGCACAGGTATGTTAAGGCCAATTATGATAAGATGGCCAAAGTGAGTCACATATTCAAGCAAAAGTTTAATAGAGTTTAGTATTTCACACTCTTTATCACCGTTTTCTCTTATTAACCCACACTTATCTAGGGTGAGTCAAAATCACAATCTCAAATGTCCAATCACAGAGGAGGGTGGAGCACCCTTCAAACAAATGTCCCACATTAGACTAAATCACCCTAACTAAACACAAACATGCTTTTTTATGCAACTATGACTGTACATGATAGGCTAAGGGGCGGGACATCTCTAAGCGGTTGACCAATCAGAGCAGACTGGGCTCTGGTTTCAGACAGAGGGTGAAAAGAGGTGCTGCAGCACAGGTAGTATGAGTAAAATAAAGAGCTTTTTGAACATTAAAGAGTGGAGACATGTAGAGACACTACATACTGATATACACCTGAACATCAGCAGGAGAGGACTCTTTAAAGTAGAGACACTACATACTGATATACACCTGAACATCAGCAGGAGAGGACTCTTTAAAGTAGAGACACTACATACTGATACACACCTGAACATCAGCAGGAGAGGACTCTTTAAAGTAGAGACACTACATACTGATATACACCTGAACATCAGCAGGAGAGGACTCTTTAAAGTAGAGACACTACATACTGATATACACCTGAACATCAGCAGGAGAGGACTCTTTAAAGTAGAGACACTACATACTGATATACACCTGAACATCAGCAGGAGAGGACTCTTTAAAGTAGAGACACTACATACTGATATACACCTGAACATCAGCAGGAGAGGACTCTTTAAAGTAGAGACACTACATACTGATATACACCTGAACATCAGCAGGAGAGGACTCTTTAAAGTAGAGACACTACAAACTGATATACACCTGAACATCAGCAGGAGAGGACTCTTTAAAGTAGAGACACTACATACTGATATACACCTGAACATCAGCAGGAGAGGACTCTTTAAAGTAGAGACACTACATACTGATATACACCTGAACATCAGCAGGAGAGGACTCTTTAAAGTAGAAACACTAAATACTGATATACACCTGAACATCAGCAGGAGAGGACTCTTTAAAGTAGAGACACTACATACTGATATACACCTGAACATCAGCAGGAGAGGACTCTTTAAAGTAGAGACCACTACATACTGATATACACCTGAACATCAGCAGGAGGAGGACTCTTTAAAGTAGAGACACTACATACTGATATACACCTGAACATCAGCAGGAGAGGACTCTTAAAGTAGAGACACTACATACTGATATACACCTGAACATCAGCAGGAGAGGACTCTTTAAAGTAGAGACACTACATACTGATATACACCTGAACATCAGCAGGAGAGGACTCTTTAAAAGTAGAGACACTACATACTGATATACACCTGAACATCAGCAGGAGAGGACTCTTTAAAGTAGAGACACTACATACTGATATACACCTGAACATCAGCAGGAGAGGACTCTTTAAAGTAGAGACACTACATACTGATATACACCTGAACATCAGCAGGAGAGGACTCTTTAAAGTAGAGACACTACATACTGATATACACCTGAACATCAGCAGGAGAGGACTCTTTAAAGTAGAGACACTACATACTGATACACCTGAACATCAGCAGGAGAGGACTCTTTAAAGTAGAGACACTACATACTGATATACACCTGAACATCAGCAGAGAGGACTCTTTAAAGTAGAGACACTACATACTGATATACACCTGAACATCAGCAGGAGAGGACTCTTTAAAGTAGAGACACTACATACTGATATACACCTGAAACATCAGCAGGAGAGGACTCTTTAAAGTAGAGACACTACATACTGATATACACCTGAACATTAATATAATAGGGCCTCTTTAACTTAGGAAAGGTTAGACAATAGGCCTTTATGACAATATTTTTTTATACTTTATTTGAAAGACTCTATTTGCTAAATATTCATTCAATATTAATCACCTGGAACCTCTGCCATCCTGAGAGTGACTATATGGTTCAAAATCATAAAACTGCTTCTACCAGGGACAGAGGGGGAAAACATATTTAAGCTGTTTTAGTGTGAAATAAACATTTATAGGATCACAGTTATCCTCAATTCTACAAAACTTGTTCTCCTCTTCAGGATTCGAGGTCATCCAGGTCTTAGAGGGCATCTCGCTTTTTATAAACAACCTCTATCTGTCTATTTGTAATGCTTTTTGATGTACTCTGGCACCTGATTCACATGAAAGTATAAAAAAAATAACCATCAGGCTTTAATTGTTAATTAGAAAATGGTCGACATCCATCCAGCGCCAACTCTCAGGCCACTTTAGTTGATTATTACTGTCCTAGAGTTAAATTTAGGACCCAACAGGCCATGAAGACGTGAATATGATTGATCCAATGCCATTATTGGCCGCTAACAAACCCCTGCTGTGTTCTGATCCTCCATCTCACCCCAACAACACTTATCTGCGGGAACATTGTCAGTTATATTCAATTTGGAGCGCCGTAAATATGACTGACTGTGTTTGTTGAAATATATTCACCCTACAGCACATTATTGAATATTACTCCTAAACATGGGTAGTTTGATGCCATTAGCAGTCCAGACAACCTTTCTGTTTGGTTTTATTAATGTTGTATAAAGTTATCTCTGCTTTTGGGAGGTTTCCTTTGGTTAAAGAGGACATATTATGCTCCGTTCGTGGTTTCATATCAGTATGTAGTGTCTCTACTTTAAAGAGTCCTCTCCTGCTGATGTTCAGGTGTATATCAGTATGTAGTGTCTGTACTTTAAAGAGTCCTCTCCTGCTGATGTTCAGGTGTATATCAGTATGTAAGTGTCTCTACTTTAAAGAGTCCTCTCCTGCTGATGTTCAGGTGTATATGTAGTGTCTCTACTTTAAAGAGTCCTCTCCTGCTGATGTTCAGGTGTATATCAGTATGTAGTGTCTCTACTTTAAAGAGTCCTCTCCTGCTGATGTTCAGGTGTATATCAGTATGTAGTGTCTGTACTTTAAAGAGTCCTCTCCTGCTGATGTTCAGGTGTATATGTAGTGTCTCTACTTTAAAGAGTCCTCTCCTGCTGATGTTCAGGTGTATATCAGTATGTAGTGTCTCTACTTTAAAGAGTCCTCTCCTGCTGATGTTTCAGGTGTATATCAGTATGTAGTGTCTCTACTTTAAAGAGTCCTCTCCTGTTGATGTTCAGGTGTATATCAGTATGTAGTGTCTCTACTTTAAAGAGTCCTCTCCTGCTGATGTTCAGGTGTATATCAGTATGTAGTGTCTCTACTTTAAAGAGTCCTCTCCTGCTGATGTTCAGGTGTATATCAGTATGTAGTGTCTCTACTTTAAAGAGTCCTCTCCTGCTGATGTTCAGGTGTATATCAGTATGTAGTGTCTCTACTTTAAAGAGTCCTCTCCTGCTGATGTTCAGGTGTATATCAGTATGTAGTGTCTCTACTTTAAAGAGTCCTCTCCTGCTGATTCTCAGGTGTATATCAGTATGTAGTAGGGGTGTAACGGTTCACAAACATTTCGGTTCGGTACGTACCTCGGTTTTTAGGTCACGGTTCGGTTCGTTTTCGGTACAGCAGAAAAAATTATCACAAAACATAACTTTTTTTTTTTTAAATTAAACTGTGAATAATGTATTCACTCAAATAAATACAAAATATAATATAATAAACATTAAGGTGCAGCATTTCGATGAACTAAAATAATCTGTATTTGAAATTTACTGTACTAGTACTCACAAAACATAAACTATTAGTTTTGTGTTTTTAATTATTATTAAACTATGAATATGCACTCAAATAAATATAAAATAAACATTAAGGTGCAGCTTTTCGATGAACTGAAATAATCTGTATTTGTACTGTACTAGTACCTAAGCAGCCAGTTTGACATTAGGACTTGCTTGTCATTGTATTTTCATGTTGTTCTAAAGAAAAATGAACTTGTCCACATTGCTTGCTGAAAGGGCAGATCTGCTGGCACTAACAATGTCTCCTGCTGTGGAGAACACCCTCTCGCTAGGGACAGAGGTAGCAGATACAGCCAGGTAGCGCTTTGCTAACATGGCAACATAAGGATATTTGGCGTTTGTAATAGCTTTGGCTCGGTCTGAACTTTCTGCGAGTGGTGGAGGCTTAAATGCTAGCGGGAGTTGGGTTTGCACTTCAGTCTTTTGGTACCGGTGATATTCACGTTCGGGTGATGCCTTTTCAAATGAGTGTGTAAGTTTGATGTATTGCCAGCCGCGTAACCAATGTTAGTTGAACAATGCCGACAAACAGCTTTGGTTCGGTCCACCTGTCTTTGTCCGTCATCCTTGTACGTAACTGCGAAACCAAAATGTTCCCAAACCGGAGACTTCAATGATGCTGGAGGATTTTCGAGCTCAACTTTATCTGCGTTCGCCATTTCGACAGTTCCTCAAATTACTGACTACATTTGAACGCATCCCTCTGACCAGCTCGTCCAATGAAATGACTTGCTCGCTCTATGACGCGTTGAACACAATGGGAGCAAATTACTCTGAAGTTGTTCACGTTCTCAATTTTTTACGTTTAACGTTATATTCGTTCGGTACACTTCGGTACACACGTGTACCGAACCGAAGGGCCCGTACCGAATAATTTCGGTACGGGTACGTGTACCGTTACACCCCTAGTATGTAGTGTCTCTACTTTAAAGAGTCCTCTCCTGCTGATGTTCAGGTGTATATCAGTATGTA
>CM053247.1:44518000-44525500 GCA_028583405.1 Pogonophryne albipinna | reverse complement strand
TATTAGGGCTGTCAAACGATTAACATTTTTAATCAGATTAATCACAGCTTAAAAATTAATTAATCATGATTAATCACCATTCGAACTATGTCCAAAATATGCCATTTCTTTATGTATATTGTTGTGGGAATGGAAAGATAAATGAAAGAAGGCGGATATATACATTTAACATACAGTATCTATGTTTATTATAACATCTTTCTGTGTGTCAAATGAAAGACAACCCACACACCTATCAATCATCAAACCGTGGGGTCTTAATTCATTACGTGTTGATTTCTATCAACGGGGGAGTACTTCAGGAAAGTCGACCGGGGGGGGGGCTAGTGGAGTACTTCGTGACCACAGAGTGTGAACGTTGTGATCAGCTGTTTAGCGCAGTTCTCCAGTGAAGGGGGGGAGGGGGTTCTCCCGTTAACTGGGGGGTTCTCCATTAACTGGGGGAGGGGGTTCTCCCGTTAACTGGGGGGGGGGGGTTCTCCCGTTAACTGGGGGGTCTCTCCCGTTAACTGGGGGGTCTCTCCCGTTAACTGGGGGGTTTCTCCGTTAACTGGGGTTTCTCCATTAACTGGGGGGTCTCTCCGTTAACTGGGGGGTCTCTCCGTTAACTGGGGGGTCTCTCCGTTAACTGGGGGGTCTCTCCATTAACTGGGGGTCTCTCCATTAACTGGGGGTTCCTCCCATTAACTGGGGGGTCTCTCCCGTTAACTGGGGGTTTCTCCATTAACTGGGGGTTTCTCCATTAACTGGGGGTTTCTCCATTAACTGGGGGGTTCAACAACAAATCCACTGAAACAAATGTAGAATGTGTGATATTGGGCTTTATAAATACACTCTGATTGCTTTCCTCAGTATCACAGGTTGCTGTTGGATTGTTGCACACGGTGTCATCACGGTTGTGTTGCTCATCCAATCATTGTGAATTGTCTGAATCTATTAGGGGTCCCGTCCATCGTCTTCATTCACTGCATAATTCCTCTAAGGGGATAAAGTTTCGGTTTATGTGGGCTGGAGCCAAATCCTTCCTTAAGAGGAAACGAATCCACTTAAGAAGTTCATTAGTCTGGATTTCAGTGGAGCGTTTACACGGAGTGAGGCGATGCCAAAACATTCCTTGGTTTGATTTGAACAACAACAATTTGAAATAAACATTTAACGATTTTTGCATCATCAATCAATCAATCTGGCTTGCTTGAATAATGCCATCTAATTAAAATGTCCACCCTAGTTCCTCAAAGTCCAAGGTCATGTCACTTTATTATGATATATAACTCCATGCTTTAATGTTCAAAAAAGCCCTTTATTTTTCTCCTACTGCCTGATTGGTCAACCGCTTAGAGATGTCCCGCCCCTTAGCCTTACAGTCATAGAGTTGCATAGAAATGCTTTATAACCTCTTTTCACCCTCTGTTCCATCACGTACAATGTGTTGTAGCAATAACAATAGGAGCGTGAGTGTTACATAGTGATGTCACTATTTTCCTGAAGTAAACAAAGGGTTAGGATTAGGGAGCACTGGGATTTTAGCCTTTGCAGACCATTTACATGCACTAAAACCTATAGAACACACTACAGGAAAGAGAAAAAGGCAGAAAAGGGCCTCTTTAAGTGCATTTAAAAATAATTTCCGGTTACAAATACTACAATCAACCTGTATTTGTTCCTTAATACACAATTGTAGTACAGTAAGTAAAAGTATTCTGATTGTGAATAGACTTTCCTCTCACATCAGTTTCTGTAATGTCAGCATCACCAACACTGCGTACCAAACCCTCGACACTATTCCTTCTTCTTCTTCCAGTGAGTGTTTTTATCCCATTAACCCCCCCCCCCCTCTCTCTCTGCAGCTGATGGGCCTCTGTGTTCTCTGTGTGGGGTTTACGCTGAAGTGGAGCGGCAGAAGAACCGGACCCTGGAGGGCCTGTTTCTGGCCCCCGCCGTGGTGCTCATCCTGCTGGGCCTGGTGATGTTCACTGTGTCCGTGGTGGGCATGGTGGGCTCCCTGAGGGACAACAAGACCCTGCTGCACATGGTGAGGAGGAGCTCTTTGTTGTTGTTGATGTTGTGTACAGAAAGATATCTTTTACCCCCGAGTGTTCCCAAGAAGATTTATTGTCGGTGCTGCTGTCGGATTTCTGTTTTCCCCCTCAAAGCAACACGAGACACACTGTGGAGGTTTCCAGAAATCTGTGCAGCAAAGACATTCATAACATCGTTTCTGTCGCTTGATTTTCATAATAATAACAATAAATACATTATTGTTGGAGGCAGGTCAAAGTGCTTTAACAGTTTGGCACAAGAACAAATAAGATAACATTTAATTCCAGTCCAAGGTTAAAAGATATATAAGCAGCATGTGCAAGGCAAGCGCTTTGCTAAATAGATTAAAGGCATTTAATGGGCCCTATTATTCAAATGTTCAGGTTCATATATATATATAAGTGTTTCATGTCTCTACTGTGACATGTCTCCATGTTTTAATGTTCAAAAAGCTCGAAACATAGGGATTTTAGCCTTTACAGACCATTTACATGCACCAAAACCCGTATAGAGTGGCGAAGCCCCTCCCCTTCCGGTGGAGCTCCATGGGACCTTATTTCGGTAAAATTATGTATTGAAGTCAATGGAGAGAGAAAGATTATCTTTCGATCCCGTTTGAATTGTGCCACGAATTACACATATGATGTTTGTCAATTTAAAAGATAATTTCGCAAGTCAAAAAAAAAAAAATGTTGTAAACATTTTTTTTGTGTGAAACCGCTCAATGAACTACATCTCCCATCTCGCACCACACACCAAGACGGCCGTCACGTTGGAACATTTCACTTCTTTCTTTCAGAATGAGGCGGAAAGTATTAAAAGAGGTGAAAATCACTCCAAGTCTGGGCACGTTGAGAGCTGTACATACACACAAGGGGAGTTAGTCTGTTCCGTGAGAGCCAGCATGCGGGACCGGGATTCTGGGATTTGTAGTCTTTCTAGTTGCCTATTTTTCATAGTCTTATATTTCAACAGTTTTACGACAAACTGTGACTTTTTTGACATGGAAATTATTTTTTAAATTGACAAACATCATATGTGTAATTGGTGGCACAATTCAAACGGGATCGAAAGATAATCTTTCTCTCTCCATTGACTTCAATACATACTTTTTCAGAAATAAGGTCCCATGGGGCGGAAGTAGATGGGCGTGACTTCGCCTCTCTATAACAAACTACTGGAAAGGGAAACCCCCAAAAGCAGAATAGGGCCTTTTTAAGATATAGTGCAACAGAATGACATCATGACCTTTTTAAGTACATATGAAAACAATTTAATTTAAAAAAGCCAAGATAATACAGATTTATCCAAGCTAATAGTATGACTTATAAAATACAACAATACAATGTTTTAGTGAGACCTGTGAAGACACCATTGCAGTACTCCAGTCTACTGAAGATAAAAGCATCGACAAGTTTTTCCAAATCCTGCTGTGACATTAGTCTTTTAATCCTAGATATGTTCTTTAGGTGATAGTAGGCTGACTAATTGTTTTAATGTGACTGTTGAAACTCAGCTCAGAGTCCATGACTAATCCTAGATTTCTGGCTTCATCAGATGTTTTAAACATTGCAGACTGAAGCTCAGCGCTGACTTTTATTCGTTCCTCCTAAGCTCCAAAACAATTACCTCAGTTTATCTTTATTTAATTGGAGAAAGTTCTGACACATCACGTAATTTAATTGCTCATGTACTTACTCAGCGCTTTAATTGGACCATAGCCCCGTGGTGAGATTATAATGTAAATGTGTGTGTCGTCTGCATAGCTATGGTAACTAATTTCCCATATCTGAGGAAGTGGAAGCATGTCGATGTTAAAGTAAAGAAGCCCCAGGATGGAGCCCTGAGGTATTTTTTTTCCTGTTTTTACCCTGAATTTTGTCTAAAAGTGCATTTTTTTTCCTGCCTCGACAGTTCCTCTGTGTCCTCTGTGTGTTGCTGCTCCTCCAGGCCATCGGGCTCACCCTGGCTCTCATCTTTGAAAACAAGGTAAACATTATTCATGTCACTTTTCCTCTAAATCCTCAGATAATATCCTAAATGATAGCATCAACACTTGTTCCTCTCTTCAGACGTCGGCCCTGTTTCAGAGCAGTATACGAGAAGGAATCAAACACTACTACGATGATCTGGACTTCAAGAACATCCTGGACTACATGCAGGAAAAGGTGGTTTGATATTTAATATATAAACACATAAAGACAGACACTTGAGGACAATAATGATGCTCTTATTTGAAAATTTGTTTGCTACGTAGCTGTAGGGTTGTACCATCTCTTCCTACAGTGCAACATACAATATATAGGAGACATAAAAAGACATACAATAGTGCAAGGGACACCACGGTTTGATTTGATTTATTTCCATCGTGTAAACATATTAATGAAATGAAACGAGAGAATTATGATACTGTACAAACTAAAGCAGTATCAAATTAATAAACACAAATATTATTGACTTACAAATTATATATATATAAACAAATGATCTTCCTAATTACACATCCGAAAAGGTTGCATGTAAAAATGCAGGAATATGTCGACCAAGTACCTGTAAATAATCGAGCAGTGTGTATTTTGGAAACGTCACACTGTTTAAGATATAAATCTAATCCGAACAGTACATCAGTGCATTGAGTTTCTTTGAACATGACCTTCAGAACTAAATGTCTGTAGCGGGTGTTTAACCTTTAGCCGTGAGCCGAAGATGTAATCTCCCCTCACTCCTACATGCTCTCAGGAGATCATGCTGTTTGATTTCACCGCATACGTCAGTAAAACAGGCGATAAATCCTGTTCCTGCCCTTTTTATTCGTCCTCCCATTGCTTGTCTTAAGTAGAGATGTCCTTCAACGTTTAAAATAAATGTCAGACTTTACGGACTAAGATGTGCAGACAGTTAATGTGACGAGATGCAGTGGTGGAAAGTAACTTGAATACATTCACTGTATTTAAGTACAATTTAGAGATACTTGTACTTAGACATTTCCATTTCCTGTTACTCTACTATACTTCTATTCCACCATCAATTCGAGACAGATATTGGACATTTTACTCCCCTTCATTTATTTGACTGATTTAGTAACTTGGAATATTTAGATTTAGTTTTATAATCTAATTTATAATTTTTAATTCCACTGGATGAGGCAACGCAGCTTTATTCCTGTCACATAAATTCCATATAAATTATATTTAAAGAGGCCCTATTCGGCTTTTGGGGGGTGTTCCCTCTCCTGCAGTGTGTTCTTCAGGTTTTAGTGCATGTAAATGGCTTGAAATGCCTCCATTGGACTTTTTACTCCCAGAACATAATGACATCACTAGGTAACACTCGCACTTTTATGGCTTTTACATCTAATGTAGGTTTCACAAGATGATTCTGACACTGAGCTGCGTTTGAAATGCACCTTTTGAAAGAGGCCCTATTCAGCTTTTGGGGGGTGTTCCCTCTCCTGCAGTTTGTTCTTCAGGTTTTAGTGCATGTAAATGGTCTGCAGAGGCTAAAATCCCTGTGTCAATGCTAAGATTTAAAACATATTTACCTGAGTATAACTTTGAATGCAGGACTTTTACTTGTAACAGAGTATTTGTACACTGTGTTATCATGTCTTTCTGTCTAGGTGTCGCGGTTCCTAATTTCTTTTCTTTTTCTGTCTTTTCTTCCAGTTCTCCTGCTGTGGGGGGGACGAGTATAAGGACTGGGGGGTGAACCAGTACCATTTCTGTAATGGTACTGGTCCTCTGGCCTGCGGGGTCCCTTATACCTGCTGTGTCCGCAAAAAGGTGATTGCTAACACACACACACACACACACGCGCACAAAATCTCATAAAACATCTTCACCAGCTGAGTGTATCCTATATTTAATGCTTTCACACCAGTATTGGAGTTCATTTGGGCCAGATCAATGGACAAATATATATATTGCTCCTTAATCAATGTATTTCCAAGTGTAAAATACTAGTATTTACGTTTTTTTTTTCTTTATTATAACATGATTTCTCAATTATAGTCATGAAATCCCACAATTTCCCGACTCTTAGCTAGAGCTTCGACATAAGCCGCTGTGATTCCTCTCTGTAAAATGTGAGCTACACAGGGCGTATTATCCCTGGTGCTATTTCTGAGTTAATTTCACGTGCAATAATGTCAGAAGAAGGCTGTTTCCAGCGGATCAGATATGGAGATTTACTGCTTTTCTCTTCTATTAAAGTGAAAATCTTCAGACTGACAAAACAACACATTTGAAGACTTTGAGAAATGGGGATTTTTCACTATTTTCCGAAAATGTTTTAGACTAAATGAGAAAACAAATCAGCCGATTAATTGTTAATTAGGAAATAGTTGTTGGTCTCAGCCCTGTTGAAAAGGCTACAATCAGTCTGTCACAAAGTAGGCTGTAAAAACATGAAATAACCCGCTCTCTTTTTCCATTTGAGATTTCACACAAATACTTGATCAAAGCATCCGGGACGTCTTGCACATCGGATTGATTATATGAGTGTCTAGTATGTGGCCTCAAGGAACGTTTTGTCTTCACCAACGAGTCGAGTTGTTTTAAATCGAGGCTAAAAACATTACTTTTTCCAGCTGCTTACCCAGAAGTCTTTTAACTTGTTTTAGCACCTACTGTTTTTAAACTATCTCTTTTATGAATGGTTTTTATGAATCTGTTATTCCATTGTGTTTATTTCTTGTGTTCCTTTCTTTTGTCTTCTCTTATTGTGTGTTAATGTTGATGTAAAGCTCTTTGAATTGCCTTGAAAATGAATAAACGGACCTTACCTTTAAATTAAATATAAGTCCCTGTGGTCCCCTCCTCTATCTATAGATATATATATATATATTTATTTATTTTCATGAACAATGTACTAGGGCTGTACCCGAATATTCGTTCGTTGGAGTACTATTCGGGTTTCAATTTCGTTATTCGTTTTGTTTGTTTTTTCCCGTTTTTTTTCCTTATTGAAATCTCCAATATCAACGTAAGAGCTTGTGCCTCTTCGGGGGGTGCTAACACTTAACTATAAATGTTATAGTTTACTTTCTCCGTCTTTATATGGAGATATTACTTTTTCTCCGTTAATCTCCGTCACGTTGTTTCCATAGCAACAACAACTTCCTGTCAACAGCGCTAACTCTCCTTCAAAATAAAAGCATGTCCATAAATAGGAAGCCAAGCCAAATTACACTTAAGACACAACTGCAACGAAAGTAACAAACACAATGAGAATATTCGCTGCTGATTACTACCGAAAATCCGGAGCCCGAAAAATGGTATTCGGGACAGCCGTACAATGTACGCTAGCAGCACAGCCGTACAATGTACGCTAGCTGCACAGCCGTACAATGTACGCTAGCAGCACAGCCGTACGATGTACGCTAGCAGCACAGCCGTACGATGTACGCTAGCAGCACAGCCGTACAATGTACGCTAGCAGCGGACTAGAATAGTTTTAAAG
>CM053247.1:44507670-44517000 GCA_028583405.1 Pogonophryne albipinna | reverse complement strand
AGAGAGAGAATCTTTGTTCCTGAAACTTTCAGAGTCTCTTTCCACAGAGGGGACACATGTTGATGTAGAGAGACATGAAGAAGAGGGGACACATGTTGATGTAGAAGAGACATGAAGAAGAGGGGACACATGTTGATGTAGAAGAGACATGGAGAAGAGGGGACACATGTTGATGTATGAGGAGACATGAAGAAGAGGGGACACATGTTGATGTAGAAGAGACATGGAGAAGAGGGGACACATGTTGATGTAGAAGAGACATGAAGAAGAGGGGACACATGTTGATGTAGAAGAGACATGAAGAAGAGGAGACACATGCTGATGTAGAAGAGACATGAAGAAGAGGGGGACACATGCTGATGTAGAAGAGACATGAAGAAGAGGGGACACATGTTGATGTAGAAGAGGACATGAAGAAGAGGGGACACATGTTGATGGAGAAGAGACATGAAGAAGAGGGGACACATGTTGATGGAGAAGAGACATGAAGAAGAGGGGACACATGTTGATGGAGAAGAGACATGAAGAAGAGGGGACACATGTTGATGTAGAAGAGACATGGAGAAGAGGGGACACATGTTGATGTAGAAGAGACATGAAGAAGAGGGGACACATGTTGATGTAGAAGAGACATGGAGAAGAGGGGACACATGTTGATGTAGAAGAGACATGAAGAAGAGGGGACACATGTTGATGTAGAAGAGACATGAAGAAGAGGGGACACATGCTGATGTAGAAGAGACATGAAGAAGAGGGGACACATGTTGATGTAGAAGAGACATGAGAAGAGGGGACACATGTTGATGTAGAAGAGACATGAAGAAGAGGGGACACATGTTGATGTAGAAGAGACATGAGAAGAGGGGACACATGTTGATGTAGAAGAGACATGAAGAAGAGGGGACACATGTTGATGTAGAAGAGACATGAAGAAGAGGGACACATGTTGATGTAGAAGAGACATGAAGAAGAGGGGACACATGTTGATGTAGAAGAGACATGGAGAAGAGGGGACACATGCTGATGTAGAAGAGACATGAAGAAGAGGGGACACATGTTGATGTAGAAGAGACATGAAGAAGAGGGGACACATGTTGATGTAGAAGAGACATGAAGAAGAGGGGACACATGTTGATGTAGAAGAGACATGAAGAAGAGGGGACACATGTTGATGTAGAAGAGACATGAAGAAGAGGGGACACATGTTGATGTAGAAGAGACATGAAGAAGAGGGGACACATGTTGATGGAGAAGAGACATGAAGAAGAGGGGACACATGTTGATGGAGAAGAGACATGAAGAAGAGGGGACACATGTTGATGTAGAAGAGACATGGAGAAGAGGGGACACATGCTTGATGTAGAAGAGACATGAAGAAGAGGGGACACATGCTTGATGTAGAAGAGACATGAAGAAGAGGGGACACATGTTGATGTAGAAGAGACATGAAGAAGAGGGGACACATGTTGATGTAGAAGAGACATGAAGAAGAGGGGACACATGTTGATGTAGAAGAGACATGAAGAAGAGGGGACACATGTTGATGTAGAAGAGACATGAGGGAGAGGGGACACATGTTGATGTAGAAGAGACATGAAGAAGAGGGGACACATGTTGATGTAGACGAGACATGAAGAAGAGGGGACACATGTTGATGTAGAAGAGACGTGAAGAAGAGGGGACACATGTTGATGTAGAAGAGACATGAAGAAGTGGGGACACATGTTGATGTAGAAGAGACATGAAGAAGAGGGGACACATGTTGATGTAGAAGAGACATGAAGAAGAGGGGACACATGTTGATGTAGAAGAGACGTGAAGAAGAGGGGACACATGTTGATGTAGAAGAGACGTGAAGAAGAGGGGACACATGTTGATGTAGAAGAGACATGAAGAAGAGGGGACACATGTTGATGTAGAAGAGACATGAAGAAGAGGGGACACATGTTGATGTAGAAGAGACATGAAGAAGAGGGGACACATGTTGATGTAGAAGAGACATGAAGACGAGGGGACACATGTTGATGTAGAAGAGACGTGAAGAAGAGGGGACACATGTTGATGTAGAAGAGACATGAGGAAGAGGGGACACATGTTGATGTAGAAGAGACGTGAAGAGGGGACACATGTTGATGTAGAAGAGACGTGAAGAAGAGGGGACACATGTTGATGTAGAAGAGACATGAAGAAGAGGGGACACATGTTGATGTAGAAGAGACATGAAGAAGAGGGGACACATGTTGATGTAGAAGAGACGTGAAGAAGAGGGGACACATGTTGATGTAGAAGAGACATGAAGAAGAGGGGACACATGTTGATGTAGAAGAGACATGAAGAAGAGGGGACACATGTTGATGTAGAAGAGACGTGAAGAAGAGGGGACACATGTTGATGTAGAAGAGACGTGAAGAAGAGGGGACACATGTTCATGTAGAAGAGACATGGAGAAGAGGGGACACATGTTGATGTAGAAGAGACATGAAGAAGAGGGGACACATGTTGATGTAGAAGAGACATGGAGAAGAGGGGACACATGTTGATGTAGAAGAGACATGGAGAAGAGGGGACACATGTTGATGTAGAAGAGACATGGAGAAGAGGGGACACATGTTGATGTAGAAGAGACATGGAGAAGAGGGGACACATGTTGATGTAGAAGAGACATGAAGAAGAGGGGACACATGTTGATGTAGAAGAGACATGAAGAAGAGGGGACACATGTTGACGTAGAAGAGACATGAAGAAGAGGGGACACATGTTGATGTAGAAGAGACATGGAGAAGAGGATTTTGCATAATAGGTGACCTTTAATTTAAAGACAAAACCCTACTTGAGGCCACATACTAAGATAAGAGGTATTTTATTTATCCCAAATTGGGAAATGTTGTATTATTATTATTAGTCAATGTATTGAACATGTTAGAAACAAAACAAACAATAATAATAATTATAAATATAATAATAATTGTAACAAAGAGAAGCAAAATAAAAATAAAACGTTCAAGGTGTATAAAAAAATAATTTCTGTCATGTTCAACAACGGCAAGAAGAAGCTTTAAAACTGTTCGAGTCCGCTGCTAGCGTACATTGTACGGCTGTGCTGCTAGCGTACATCGTACGGCTGTGCTGCTAGCGTACTTTCGTTGCAGTTGTGTCTTAAGTGTAATTTGGCTTGGCTTCCTATTTATGGACATGCTTTTATTTTGAAGGAGAGTTAGCGCTGTTGACAGGAAGTTGTTGTTGCTATGGAAACAACGTGACGGAGATTAACGGAGAAAAAGTAATATCTCCATATAAAGACGGAGAAAGTAAACTATAACATTTATAGTTAAGTGTTAGCACCCCCCGAAGAGGCACAAGCTCTTACGTTGATATTGGAGATTTCAATAAGGGAAAAAAACGGGAAAAAACAAACAAAACGAATAACGAAATTGAAACCCGAATAGTACTCCAACGAACGAATATTCGGGTACAGCCCTAGTACATTGTTCATGAAAATAAATAAATATATATCTATAGATAGAGGAGGGGACCACAGGGACTTATATTTAATTTAAAGGTAAGGTCCGTTTATTCATTTTCAAGGCAATTCAAAGAGCTTTACATCAACATTAACACACAATAAGAGAAGACAAAAGAAAGGAACACAAGAAATAAACACAATGGAATAACAGATTCATAAAAGAGATAGTTTAAAAACAGTAGGTGCTAAAACAAGTTAAAAGACTTCTGGGTAAGCAGCTGGAAAAAGTAATGTTTTTAGCCTCGATTTAAAACAACTCGACTCGTTGGTGAAGACAAAACGTTCCTTGAGGCCACATACTAGACACTCATATAATCAATCCGATGTGCAAGACGTCCCGGATGCTTTGATCAAGTATTTGTGTGAAATCTCAAATGGAAAAAGAGAGCGGGTTATTTCATGTTTTTACAGCCTACTTTGTGACAGACTGATTGTAGCCTTTTCAACAGGGCTGAGACCAACAACTATTTCCTAATTAACAATTAATCGGCTGATTTGTTTTCTCATTTAGTCTAAAACATTTTCGGAAAATAGTGAAAAATCCCCATTTCTCAAAGTCTTCAAATGTGTTGTTTTGTCAGTCTGAAGATTTTCACTTTAATAGAAGAGAAAAGCAGTAAATCTCCATATCTGATCCGCTGGAAACAGCCTTCTTCTGACATTATTGCACGTGAAATTAACTCAGAAATAGCACCAGGGATAATACGCCCTGTGTAGCTCACATTTTACAGAGAGGAATCACAGCGGCTTATGTCGAAGCTCTAGCTAAGAGTCGGGAAATTGTGGGATTTCATGACTATAATTGAGAAATCATGTTATAATAAAGAAAAAAAAACGTAAATACTAGTATTTTACACTTGGAAATACATTGATTAAGGAGCAATATATATATTTGTCCATTGATCTGGCCCAAATGAACTCCAATACTGGTGTGAAAGCATTAAATATAGGATACACTCAGCTGGTGAAGATGTTTTATGAGATTTTGTGCGCGTGTGTGTGTGTGTGTGTGTGTGTGTGTGTGTTAGCAATCACCTTTTTGCGGACACAGCAGGTATAAGGGACCCCGCAGGCCAGAGGACCAGTACCATTACAGAAATGGTACTGGTTCACCCCCCAGTCCTTATACTCGTCCCCCCCACAGCAGGAGAACTGGAAGAAAAGACAGAAAAAGAAAAGAAATTAGGAACCGTGACACCTAGACAGAAAGACATGATAACACAGTGTACAAATACTCTGTTACAAGTAAAAGTCCTGCATTCAAAGTTATACTCAGGTAAATATGTTTAAAATCTTAGCATTGACACAGGGATTTTAGCCTCTGCAGACCATTTACATGCACTAAAACCTGAAGAACACACTGCAGGAGAGGGAACACCCCCCAAAAGCCGAATGGGGCCTCTTTAAATATAATTTATATGGAATTTATGTGACAGGAATAAAGCTGCGTTGCCTCATCCAGTGGAATTTAAAAATTATAAATTGATTATAAAACTAAATCTAAATATTCCAAGTTACTAAATCAGTCAAATAAATGAAGGGGAGTAAAATGTCCAATATCTGTCTCTAATTGATGGTGGAATAGAAGTATAGTAGAGTAACAGGAAATGGAAATGTCTAAGTACAAGTATCTCTAAATTGTACTTAAATACAGTGAATGTACTCAAGTTACTTTCCACCACTGCATCTCGTCACATTAACGGTCTGCACATCTTAGTCCGTAAAGTCTGACATTTATTTTAAACGTTGAAGGACATCTCTACTTAAGACAAGCAATGGGAGGACGAATAAAAAGGGCAGGAACAGGATTTATCGCCTGTTTTACTGACGTTTGCGGTGAAATCAAACGGCATGATCTCCTGAGAGCATGTAGGAGTGAGGGGAGATTACATCTTCGGCTCACGGCTAAAGGTTAAACACCCGCTACAGACATTTAGTTCTGAAGGTCATGTTCAAAGAAACTCAATGCACTGATGTACTGTTCGGATTAGATTTATATCTTAAACAGTGTGACGTTTCCAAAATACACACTGCTCGATTATTTACAGGTACTTGGTCGACATATTCCTGCATTTTTACATGCAACCTTTTCGGATGTGTAATTAGGAAGATCATTTGTTTATATATATATAATTTGTAAGTCAATAATATTTGTGTTTATTAATTTGATACTGCTTTAGTTTGTACAGTATCATAATTCTCTTGTTTCATTTCATTAATATTTTTTACACGATGGAAATAAATCAAATCAAACCGTGGTGTCCCTTGCACTATTGTATGTCTTTTTATGTCTCCTATATATTGTATGTTGCACTGTAGGAAGAGATGGTACAACCCTACAGCTACGTAGCAAACAAATTATCAAATAAGAGCATCATTATTGTCCTCAAGTGTCTGTCTTTATGTGTTTATATATTAAATATCAAACCACCTTTTCCTGCATGTAGTCCAGGATGTTCTTGAAGTCCAGATCATCGTAGTAGTGTTTGATTCCTTCTCGTATACTGCTCTGAAACAGGGCCGACGTCTGAAGAGAGGAACAAGTGTTGATGCTATCATTTAGGATATTATCTGAGGATTTAGAGGAAAAGTGACATGAATAATGTTTACCTTGTTTTCAAAGATGAGAGCCAGGGTGAGCCCGATGGCCTGGAGGAGCAGCAACACACAGAGGACACAGAGGAACTGTCGAGGCAGGAAAAAAAATGCACTTTTAGACAAAATTCAGGGTAAAAACAGGAAAAAAAATACCTCAGGGCTCCATCCTGGGGCTTCTTTACTTTAACATCGACATGCTTCCACTTCCTCAGATATGGGAAATTAGTTACCATAGCTATGCAGACGACACACACATTTACATTATAATCTCACCACGGGGCTATGGTCCAATTAAAGCGCTGAGTAAGTACATGAGCAATTAAATTACGTGATGTGTCAGAACTTTCTCCAATTAAATAAAGATAAACTGAGGTAATTGTTTTGGAGCTTAGGAGGAACGAATAAAAGTCAGCGCTGAGCTTCAGTCTGCAATGTTTAAAACATCTGATGAAGCCAGAAATCTAGGATTAGTCATGGACTCTGAGCTGAGTTTCAACAGTCACATTAAAACAATTAGTCAGCCTACTATCACCTAAAGAACATATCTAGGATTAAAAGACTAATGTCACAGCAGGATTTGGAAAAACTTGTCGATGCTTTTATCTTCAGTAGACTGGAGTACTGCAATGGTGTCTTCACAGGTCTCACTAAAACATTGTATTGTTGTATTTTATAAGTCATACTATTAGCTTGGATAAATCTGTATTATCTTGGCTTTTTTAAATTAAATTGTTTTCATATGTACTTAAAAAGGTCATGATGTCATTCTGTTGCACTATATCTTAAAAAGGCCCTATTCTGCTTTTGGGGGTTTCCCTTTCCAGTAGTTTGTTATAGAGAGGCGAAGTCACGCCCATCTACTTCCGCCCCATGGGACCTTATTTCTGAAAAAGTATGTATTGAAGTCAATGGAGAGAGAAAGATTATCTTTCGATCCCGTTTGAATTGTGCCACCAATTACACATATGATGTTTGTCAATTTAAAAAATAATTTCCATGTCAAAAAAGTCACAGTTTGTCGTAAAACTGTTGAAATATAAGACTATGAAAAATAGGCAACTAGAAAGACTACAAATCCCAGAATCCCGGTCCCGCATGCTGGCTCTCACGGAACAGACTAACTCCCCTTGTGTGTATGTACAGCTCTCAACGTGCCCAGACTTGGAGTGATTTTCACCTCTTTTAATACTTTCCGCCTCATTCTGAAAGAAAGAAGTGAAATGTTCCAACGTGACGGCCGTCTTGGTGTGTGGTGCGAGATGGGAGATGTAGTTCATTGAGCGGTTTCACACAAAAAAAATGTTTACAACATTTTTTTTTTTTTGACTTGCGAAATTATCTTTTAAATTGACAAACATCATATGTGTAATTCGTGGCACAATTCAAACGGGATCGAAAGATAATCTTTCTCTCTCCATTGACTTCAATACATAATTTTACCGAAATAAGGTCCCATGGAGCTCCACCGGAAGGGGAGGGGCTTCGCCACTCTATACGGGTTTTGGTGCATGTAAATGGTCTGTAAAGGCTAAAATCCCTATGTTTCGAGCTTTTTGAACATTAAAACATGGAGACATGTCACAGTAGAGACATGAAACACTTATATATATATATGAACCTGAACATTTGAATAATAGGGCCCATTAAATGCCTTTAATCTATTTAGCAAAGCGCTTGCCTTGCACATGCTGCTTATATATCTTTTAACCTTGGACTGGAATTAAATGTTATCTTATTTGTCTTGTGCCAAACTGTTAAAGCACTTTGACCTGCCTCCAACAAATAATGTTATTTATTGTTATTATTATGAAAATCAAGCGACAGAAACGATGTTATGAATGTCTTTGCTGCACAGATTTCTGGAAACCTCCACAGTGTGTCTCGTGTTGCTTTGAGGGGGAAACAGAAATCCGACAGCAGCACCGACAATAAATCTTCTTGGGAACACTCGGGGGTAAAAGATATCTTTCTGTACACAACATCAACAACAACAAAGAGCTCCTCCTCACCATGTGCAGCAGGGTCTTGTTGTCCCTCAGGGAGCCCACCATGCCCACCACGGACACAGTGAACATCACCAGGCCCAGCAGGATGAGCACCACGGCGGGGGCCAGAAACAGGCCCTCCAGGGTCCGGTTCTTCTGCCGCTCCACTTCAGCGTAAACCCCCACACAGAGAACACAGAGGCCCATCAGCTGCAGAGAGAGAGGGGGGGGGGGGTTAATGGGATAAAAACACTCACTGGAAGAAGAAGAAGGAATAGTGTCGAGGGTTTGGTACGCAGTGTTGGTGATGCTGACATTACAGAAACTGATGTGAGAGGAAAGTCTATTCACAATCAGAATACTTTTACTTACTGTACTACAATTGTGTATTAAGGAACAAATACAGGTTGATTGTAGTATTTGTAACCGGAAATTATTTTTAAATGCACTTAAAGAGGCCCTTTTCTGCCTTTTTCTCTTTCCTGTAGTGTGTTCTATAGGTTTTAGTGCATGTAAATGGTCTGCAAAGGCTAAAATCCCAGTGCTCCCTAATCCTAACCCTTTGTTTACTTCAGGAAAATAGTGACATCACTATGTAACACTCACGCTCCTATTGGTTATTGCTACAACACATTGTACGTGATGGAACAGAGGGTGAAAAGAGGTTATAAAGCATTTCTATGCAACTCTATGACTGTAAGGCTAAGGGGCGGGACATCTCTAAGCGGTTGACCAATCAGGCAGTAGGAGAAAAATAAAGGGCTTTTTGAACATTAAAGCATGGAGTTATATATCATAATAAAGTGACATGACCTTGGACTTTGAGGAACTAGGGTGGACATTTTTAATTTAGATGGCATTATTCAAGCAAGCCAGATTGATTGATTGATGATGCAAAAATCGTTAAATGTTTATTTCAAATTGTTGTTGTTCAAATCAAACCAAGGAATGTTTTGGCATCGCCTCACTCCGTGTAAACGCTCCACTGAAATCCAGACTAATGAACTTCTTAAGTGGATTCGTTTCCTCTTAAGGAAGGATTTGGCTCCAGCCCACATAAACCGAAACTTTATCCCCTTAGAGGAATTATGCAGTGAATGAAGACGATGGACGGGACCCCTAATAGATTCAGACAATTCACAATGATTGGATGAGCAACACAACCGTGATGACACCGTGTGCAACAATCCAACAGCAACCTGTGATACCGAGGAAAGCAATCAG